>VDFB02163705.1:0-18298 GCA_007258455.2 Sequoia sempervirens
CATATATTTAGTCATATATTTAGTGTTACTTTAGTCATATATTTAGTAGTTAATTTGATGTATATTTGTGATCATTAATTTAGTCATATATTTAGTCCTAATTTGTTTAGTCCATTTAGTCATATATTTATTCATTTAGTCATTACTTTAATCATTTTTATTTATTGGTTTCCATTAATTAGTAGTAAATATAGTCATGAAATGAATAATTTATTAAATACCATAAATTTTATAATGCAAAACTAACATAATATTAAACTTGAACTAAAACATAAAAGAAAATAAAAATATTAAATATACAAACAAACTACAACACACTAGAATTAAAAGATTGATTCAACATCATGATAAATAAAGATAATCTGCAATAAAAAATATTTAATGCAAATATATAATATATACATATATATATCAAGTTACAAGATGTCAAAGTTGTCTAAGAGTATATATGTAAATATAATCAAAAATGTCAAAGTTGTCTAAGAGTTTCCAACTCTTTCAAATACACCATGATAATTAAGATCCCTAAACAACACATTCAAAATATTGCATACAGCAGTGAGCCAAGATGTCTAACAACTAGTATATGATAAACATGTTCAACTATGTCATTTTTTGCAAATATTTTAGTGGCCACCGTGTGAAGGTTCCCTCTTTCTCTTTTAGATGAACAACTCCATCTATTTTGTCTTCATAAAGAATAGGTATATTACTTGTGATCTTTAAAATGTTTACATTTGTATCTTCTGTTCCTTTCAAGTTGACTCCATGTACAATAGATAGGGAGTGAATCTGCCCAATGCCCACAACATCACCATCAAATAGATCTAACACCCTAATTTTATCTGCTTCTTTGAGTTTATCAATATGTTTTTGCAAAAATGAAAAAAACTAACACGTTATATTACATAGGCAATGATTACCCTTGTTTGCATAATAAAACAACCATTAATTACTTAAATAGTACTTGCATGTGTGCTAAAATAATTGCAAAAGGAAAGTTTCAAAACTAATTGCAATGATACTTTATGAATGTTTTACCCTAAAAATTACCTTAGTAGACTCACATTTTTTCTAGTCAAGAGGCCCAATATTCTAGATGATTATTATCATCCATAAGGTATAAAGTCAACCAGAAAGAGAATGGGGGAGAGGGATTAGAGTAAGCATGGATTCCAAGAACCATTCATCAATCTAATTTACTAAAAAACCAACACTCGTAGAAGTGCTTACAATGTTACTATTAACTTCATACTAATCAAATACTATAAATGACACAAATATAAACACTACATTACTGTGCACGCATACCAAACACGTAAGATTATGACAACATTGTTACAGATAAAAAAAAGTAGATAATGCACAAAAAAAAAGAATGCAATATGAGACCACTACTAGTACTACTGCAAGGTGAAGGTGAAATACATTGGGATGTACAAAAATAGTGGCATTAAAGCTCTGAAATATAACCCCATGCAGTCAACATAACCCTGTCAATGATGACATATAAAAGGAGAACAAAGAACAAAATGTATCAAGGCAACATGTGACAATCATTAAGAGTAGTCATTGAGGAAACAAAGAAATGTTTCTTGTCTCAAACAACATAAAAAGGGCTAGACCTAGTTTAAAAAGATGTTTCCAATTCTTGACAACATTTTTGAAATAAAACTCATAAAGCAGCTAACAGAAAGGGGAAAAAATACCTTTGTGATGAAGTGAAATAACAAAATAAGCCAATAAAAACTATTGCTTGCAAGATGAAACAATAAGCAAACTTACTGGTAGTGAAGAGTTTGACAATGTTTCAACCAAAGAGTTATTGACAATCTCCTTTGAATCCAGAGACACCTAAATCAAAAACAAAAGGAGAAGTTATCAAAATTGGCAACAAAATGTAGTAGTATAAAATAGGTCATGAAGTTGGGAATATAAACAAAAACATTTTCCCAAGCCTCACACCTTCATGTAATTTTCATTAAGATATGCATCCATCCCTATGTTTTTCCATGTAATGTTCAAAGAATTTAAATGTTAAAAATATAGCCATTGACAAAAAAAGTCCAACAATATAATAGTTTATTACCACAGGATATAACACATATTTTCTGCTTCATTGTTAAATGGATTTTGTGAAGTACATGACATAGTAGATTTCATACATTAGCCATGGATGCATCAACATATGTACAAGTGGGAAGGAATTGCAGGTAGGGGTCTAATAGGCGTTTTGTTTTTGACCAAACTAGACACTAAATTATTTTTTTCTAACTAAATCTTCACTTTCGGGCACCTATAGTGGCTAAACTATGAGGAATTCGAAGATGATGCAAACTAGTGATTTGTGACATTTTGTCTATAGATTCTGAATATATTTTTTCAAAATTTTGGAATCAAATTGCCTTCTTTTTCCATCTCCCATGAAAATAGATTTTTGAGGAAAACAACATTTTTTAAAAGTGACACACACTGTATAATGCATAACTTTTTTCCCTTAAAGGATAAAATATAATTCTTTTGAATTTAGATTTTTAACTCTGATATATAGTGCTTCCACTTGGTTAGATAGTTTTTTATTGCGATCCATTTTCCTTAATCAAGTTCAAAAGTCAAACAAATTACACAATTGAGACCACCCGGTATTGGTATGCTTGATAAAATTTTTTGTATATATTAAAATTTAATTTAATTTTTTGTTGGATCAAGGACCGATGTCTGGTGCACTCATATTTTTTAAATTTTTATAATCTTATATTTTTCCACATCTTGAAGAACAAAGAAATTCATTTTGATGAAAAACCTATGTTTAATAAAACTTAAAAATAAATACACTAGCAAACCAAAAATAAAATTATATTCATTGGATAGCTTGTTACGAGGAATACCATAATCATTTGAAATAAATTTTAAATGAATTCTGATCCCAAAATCCTAAATCAAAAGTGATTTTTATCGACATTTTGATAGGTGTAAAAGGAGGCAGCACATTTATATGTATGGTTTAAAACTAGTGAGGTTCTATCAAGGGGTTTGATCTAAGGTGATTTGATCAAACCCTCTTCTAATAGATCATAAAAATGGAACTTTAACCATCATTATATTTTCTAAAAATATGTGATTTCAGCTAAAATTCATTCACTACAGAATTGTAAACCACTATTATGGCTGACACCACTAGGACCATAAGCCTCCACCCAGAGTAGTTCAAAAATGGGAGAGAGTTCGTAGTGTAACTACAAGCATCGAAGGACTTGTATCCAGTAAGAAATGTTGCATTGTGTAGGAAAGCATGTGATCAGAATTAATGCACTCCATATCAAAATTGTCAACCAATGTTTTTCCAAATGATTGACTATCATTGAATTTTTAAGGAAAATCACTTAAAGTATAAATTGCAGTCAATTATCAACTAGAAACAATATAAAAATATATATCCTTCAGATTTCATACAATAAATTATCTTCACTACATAATATGCAGCTATGATAATGAAGACAGATGGTATTGGGGTTATAAAAATCTCTAGCAGGAAAATGAAGGCTAACCTATTTTTCCAAAAGGATCATAAACTGCTTCTGAGTTGGGTCACTCATCTGTTCTACGATACCAACTCGAAGAATATACAATACACATGCCTGTAGAAACCAAAAACATGAAAAAATAATAATCTTTTGATTGTTTGGTAGTTTCATATAATTTTGAAGTCTATCTAAAAGTAAACATGCTAAAGAATCAATGTATTATGTAGGTCTTGTCAAATATTTCAACAGATTAAAGAAAAAACATAATAGACCTTTCCATGTCTTTTCACAACCAACAATTGCACCTATAGTTTGTATTATAGTGTAAATGATCAAATGGCATAGAAATAATGCTTGTGAAAGCATCCAAGCATCAAAACTAACCTACATATTTGTAAATTATTTAGTCAATGAAACTTAACATTCCATAGACTAGTCTCCTAACCAATCAAGAACATCTCTATCACAAGAAAAATAAAATAAAATATCAAAATAAATAGTGATAGCAACCTGTGCTTGTGCATCAATAATCAAATTTCCAGGGAGCATATCCATGGCTTGCAATGCAAAGTTTTGCAACTCTGTGTCGCTATGTTGATACCTCAAATGTGTTCCTTGCAAAATAGAGTTCAAAAAACAAACCAATTATAATGTAAAGTTCAATTCCTATTAACAATCCAAATATATTTTTGTCAACCATCTTGACTGCCCAGCATGCACTAAAACAAAGCAGCATATTATAAATACCAAATTCATGCAGCAGATTCTGGCATAAAGGAAACAAACCAAACATAACCTGTTTTGCCAAAAGGATCATAAGCTACTTCTGAGTTGGTTCACTCATCTATTCTATGATACCAACTCGAAGAATATACAATACACATGCCTGTAGAAATCAAAAACATGAAAAAATAATAATCTTTTGACAATCTTTCAACCAAAGAGTTATCAAGAATCTCCTTTGAATCCAAAGACACCTAAATAAAAAACAAAAGAAGTTATCAAAATTGGAAAAAAAATGTAGTAGTATAAAATAGGTCATGAAGTTGGGACTATAAACAAAAACATTTGTCCAAACCTCACACCTTCATGTAATTTTCATTAAGATATGCAAGTGCCTTAAGGAGGAGGCTAATAACAATCATCAATAGGAATATTACAGGGCAACGACCAGTTTTGATGGTTGATTCACCATTATATCATTGATGGTCTTCAGGGGAGACTGGGTTGAAGGCAGAAATACAACACTAACAAGGCAGCAAACCTATGACATTAGTCAAACACCACATCCAGGGAAGAACAATAAACAGTTTAGATCAGATTGACCCCCATTTAAGTCGGCTAGGTAGTCTAGGTTTCAGCGGCTGTACAATTTAAAGGTATAAAATTCGAAAACATGGAAATTGCATGGTGAAGGGTCTCTTTTCCAGCATCAATCAGATCTGAAGCCACTGGGAATAGCCATATAGTATAAAACAGTTTCCAGCCCATCTGTACTTCTGTTTTAGCCTAGGCCATACATTTGTACCTAGTTGTACATGTTTATATTTGAGTGATTTTTTTTGTAATAATCATTCTTAGCCCTGTCATGGCTGTACTAAATTTTTTGAAATCAAATAATATTTTTTTGGTGGATTTGGTGTCAATTTCAGCCTCCTAGGGATTACTATAAGTTCTGATTTTTGGCAGCAGATTTGGTATTGATTTTTAGTTTTAAATCTATTTATCAGCATCAACCATTGGCTGTACATTTTATTATTTCTTTGAAATCAGAAAACTAACCCAAGGGTTTAAGCATAAATCTGGTTTGGAACATTTCAAAAGCTACCACACTCTGATAAAGGAATTGTGAATTTACACAAAGGAAATAGATAATGAACAAAAGAATTAACCAATTCATTGATATGAGAAGCATGAATGGCAATCTCAAAAAAGATAAATTGTTGAATTAGGTGCAGATATGTGGGTATGGTACAGTAAAAAAATGTAGCTGGGTGCATTTTGGGTATGTCCATACAAAAAATAAATAAATATCATAGATATATACATATTTTCAGTCTAAAATAAGGAATTAAGTTATAAATACCACTTATTGTACATGGAACAGTGTGACTTGTGTTCAAAAGAATACTTAAATTAGAAAGTAGATAATCTCCATTGCAAATATAGTTAAATTGGGTGTTAAATCAGATGCCCTTTTATTTAGTGGTAGAGTCAGAATTGTTAAAAATCAATTATTAAAATCAAATCTGAATACTACAGATCATGGTTACAAGACTCACCCAAACTTGACAAGTCTTGAGCCAAATTAGTCAAACAAGGCTGAAAGACTTGGGGACCAGGTACTCGGCTAGTCTAGTCAATCTCCACAAGTCTTGTCTACAAAACTTGGCCATGGCATTCAATTGGAAAATTAGGAAAAAAAAGGGAAAAAAAATCAAAATACGTAAACCCAAAACACATAAAATGATCTTCAACACTTCAAAATGATACTCTTTCATTTGCAAACACAAGCAATGAGAAAAAAGGAGAATTGAAACTAAAAATACAATCCATTGAAATAAAAACCAATAAACATATTGGTAGCAAACATAGTTGGGATCTAGAAAGCATGTGTGAAGGAAATGGTGTAGATGTGCGACGCAAGGAGCAAAGGCAAGCAAGTAGAGTAGAGGTAGGGAAAAATAGTGATAGGAAGCACGACTTACATTTGAAACAAAGAAGGGCTTGAAGAAGTCACATGGCTTGTCTAATGTTTTTGGTTTGACATTTGATCCTCTTGGGGTGATGCAGTTTGGCACACAAAAGGATCTCCATTCTTCTACTCTCCTCACATCAATATGCAACAGACATAATGGTGCTCATGCCCCAATAGGCACCTCTTTCCTTCAAGACCTACAAAATAAGGGTAAATCCATTCCATGAACGTATGAAATTTTGCAAGGAGCAAATCATTTTGGAAAACCCTAACCTTCCACCCAAAAAGCCGACAAAATTTGGTTGATGAAATCTCCCAAGGTCCTAGCACCAACTCAAATTATGGTCCCTCTCCTCCATCTGGTAAACACACATTTTCCTTGGGCGATTTTGAGTTGGTCTTTATAGATGAACTCATTGATTTTCATATCTCTAACACCTGTGTCAATGTTGCTATTGTCGATGTTGTGAGTTGATCTCATATCCTCATATTCCTACAAATATGCTTGTCTTTCAAGCTATTTGTGGAATGGACAAAGTCTACATGGAGCAACATGGCTGTTCCTACTATTGAAATTTTGGATTTTGGCTTCTTTCTTCTATGGTTTAATTCAATAGATGACTACAACTTTGTGAAACATAATGACCCTTGGTTTTATGGTAGTTGGGCCTCTTCATTTCCCCTTGGTCCCCTTTTTTTTGATCTAGCAGCTACAAAAATTACTTCTATTCCTATTTGGATCAGATTATATAACCTCCCTTTGATCATGTGGGTTACATGTCTCATTAGGAATATGATAGATTAGGTGGGATCCTTTGTAAAGTGGGACATTGATTCACTGGACTCTTTAAGCAGATACACAAGGGTCTATGCTATGATCAATATTTTGAATCTTGTGCTTCATTTTGTCAGAATTCATTCCTCCTTCGACACATGGAATCAATTCTTAAACTACAAAGGCCTAACATTTATATGCTTCCGATGCAATATGATAGGTCATAAAAATGTTGGTTGCATTTCAAATAGGCCACCAAGATCAAGGAAGATCAACCTCAAAAAATGGATCAAAAAGCTCGACTCTCTAGATGTCGACTTCATTTGGTGTAATCATGGGAAGTTTGAGGTTCCCCAAAAGGAGACATGGCCAAAACCTATGATTTTAATGAGTACCACAACCTCTATGGAACCACCCCTTTCTCAAAACCCTCCCAAAGAATATTTTCTTGGAATTAATCAACTTGTTGAGCAAGAGAGTGATTGTTCTAATTCAGAGGGCACTTTCCCTTTTATGGAGGAACTTGATGACATGATTCCAAACTTCATTGACCATGATGATGTAGTTGTCCCTCTAAGAAAGTGCTCTTTTTCCCAAATTGCAAGTGGCATCTCAAAACCAAACATTAGCATTCCAAGGAAGAAGAAAGGACAAAAATTTGAAGCGAAGAAAGTACAAATAGAAGGTTGAGATACTGTTGATGATGAAACTTAGTGGACCATGGATTCCCTTCTTACTAGGAGCAAGAGGAAGGGCTTAGCCAAACGGATATGATGGCCTATTCCTATTTTTTGGTAGGTTCACAGTTATGTATAGTTTCTATCCTCTTCGTGTTCCTTCCAATTCTCTAGAGTCTAATCTTTGCTAGCCTAGGTCCCTTTAGGGTTCTTTGCACCTATCCTTTTCCTCTATGTCAATTCATTATATTTTGTGCTCCCCATTCATGGGTTTGAAGTTGCTAAACCTTTAATTTCATTTGTTTTCATATCGAGAGTGGGCCCTAACCCCACAACTTAACTATCAAAAAAACATAGTTGGGATCTACCTTTGACACTTGTGTTTTTGAAGGGTTTGGACAACTCTTGGAGCTTGGTTAACAGTGATAAAATTGTGAAAAATGGAATGCCTCCTAACCCATAGAAAGGGCTCTACCCCTCAACCCCACCAGGGGCTGCCACCCCAAACTTCTACTCTAGTTTTAGAAACCAAAAAATAAAAGTCATGTTGGGCCATGCCAAATGAAACTAACTTTTTTTATTCTTTCAACTTTTCCCTAAATAAATTACATTTATACTTTTGGTTTGCCAAGTCAATCCCTATACTAAGTAATGCTCTTGTGACTATAGCAACATTTACAATCTTGTCTAAGATACAAACGTAAGACCCACATAGAGCTATTGATACTAGGGCGATTGATACAAGCTCCTCTCTACCATAGTTCATGACTTTGTGTTGTGATTTTCGTTTTTGATGCCATGGATATCATAATCCATGAGTATCATACACCTAAAATGCTTGAGAATGGTTATATATTTAAAAATTTGTTTTCTTTAACTCAAATCCACTTATGTATTCATTTGATCAATGTGTACTTGTGTATGTGATCAAAGTAGCTTCTAATTGATAAGCTTATTATGTCCTTAAAGTTGATTTATTGAAGAGTGATCGTAAAAGCTTAAAATCCTTAAATAATATCTATATTTCATGGTTTTTCAAATTGTCAAGTCTTTGTTGAGTTTGAGTTTAAGCTAAGTCCAAGTCTTATAACTTTGTTATAGATATTCGATGCCTAGTTATGTTATGAATTCAATTCCCCATAGAATCACTTTATATTATGGACAAAAAGTTGAAAATATATATCGTATCATTCTTTAAATCCTATTTTCAAGTTATAGCAATATAAAGTGAAACATATAGCATTGCACTTTTTTTATGGAGAAAAGTTGAAAATACCATGTCATTCTTTAAATCCTATTTACAAGTTAAAGCAATTTAAAGTGAAACATATACAAATTAAATACTAGCAATTCCTTCATAATAATATAAATTGAAATATATATGCTATGATAGTATATTATTATTTATGAATTATGTTACAACATATGAAGCCAAGTGAATCCAAATAAAGAATAAAGCATGACACAGTAAATTTTTGACTTACAACAAAGGGCCTACGGTTCAAAGTGGGGTATCAAATTGAAAAAAAGAAAATGTTATGGATGAGTAGGCTGTCATGTTATGAAGGATTCAATTTAGGTGTAAAGCATGCCTAAGCCCTACAACACCAGTAGAATTAGGAGCTTACTTCAACACATGAAATGTCATTTTGCTGTTGTGAGTTATATGCTAGTCATTTAAGGTTTCTGTGTTGATGTTAGAAGTAGCGTCATGCTTCTACTTCTAGCCCAGTTCGATCTATGAAGGGAAATTTAAATTATAGCCTAACGGCTAATTAAATTGCAAGGTGAATTTTATTAAGAGGCATGTCATTCATTAAATGATGCTTTATTTATTTAATCATTGAGGCTAACATCCTTAGGCGCAATTTTATGAAGTGTTAAGATTATTTGAGGCCGACTTCATGTGTCTTGGAGACATGAATTTTTGTGGAGGCCAACATGAAGATAGAAGAGATGTGTCCCTTCCATTCATGTGTATATATACATGATGCTCCTCCATTGTAAATCATTCATATTCGATATTCATCATAAGTTCAATATACATAAGTGCAAGTAAGTGTGAAGATCTACCTCATAGGCAGATCAATAAATTGAAGAGGCCGATCCAACATTGTAGAAGACTAAGTTTGTCATCAGCATAAGCTTCATATTGGTTTTATGTTAGCATCAGATTGTGATGCTATTCTTGGCCTTATAATTGGCCTCATTATAAAGAAGTTCATCATTTGTTGATATTCAATATATAAGTGATATATTGTTGTTGGGTTTTCTCCCTCAAGTGGAGGGTTTTTCCCAGGTTATATGTTGTGTTATTGTGTCTGATTTTGAATTAAATTTTTGCTCTTACATCTGATCATAAAACTAACATTCAGGACAATTTTTTAGGGTTTTAGGATGCTCATTTAAGGTTTTAGGATGATCAAAAAGTCAAAAGAATCACCTTGAAATGTTACCCAACACTAGAATCTTCTTGGAACTAATTTCAAATTGCCACGTCTACCCCAAAATCACCCAAGTACACCCTTCACCATTTCCTTACAATTTTGACCACTAAAATCCAAACTCTACCCAATTCCACAGTCAAATCACATTTGAATCTAATTCTGGGATAAATCATACCTAGAAACATAAGGTTTTCCTACCAATTTGGATAGCATAGCTACAAAGACTCAAGTGAGACATTAGCTACTTCTCCCGTATTATTACAAAAATAAGGTAGCAATCTCTAGGAAGAGGTGTGCCACTATGACACCTTGATTCATACAAAATACTCTCCAAGAATTGATGTGAAGCTACCAAACTACACTCTCAGCTCTCTCTACTATGCCACAAGTTCTTCTATGTCTGATTTCTTACATTTTGAGGGATATTCTTTGATAACTATTTTTAGCAAGAAAATGAAGTGTGTATAAATAGAAAATGTTGTGGCTCACCTTAGGATTTATCTTGGCAAAAAACTGATCAAAAACAAAATTCTGGTTTTCATAAATTCCTAGAACTATTTCAATTTTAAGGTTTCGCAATTTTTAGGACTTCCTAAGTGGTTTTCAGGGGTCAAACTTAGCTAAACGGACTTTGTACCCTTTCATCATGCTGTCTTAAGCTTATGAGAATTTTCTAAATGGTATTGTTTTGAGTTACAGTCCCAAAGTGATGTCTTTGACACCTTGACCTACTAGCTTTCAGATAGTCCATCAAAACACTTGCATGAACTGCCACCTATACTGAACCCTCTTTGTGGAAGTCCAAAAGAGGAATTATTTCTACTTACCTTATATGTTATCTAAATTTCATACCCTCAGCTTTCAACTTCATGACCAATATCAAAAGCAACTGAGGTATTTCATATCAAAATCTAAAAGAACTCATTGAGAAGGATATGCTTTGGATTTTTCCTAACAAAGATGTATTTCATGTTTTCTATCTAAAATAAAGTACAAAATATGCAAATAAATTGAACTGCCAAAGCTAAGTGAAGATACTATAAGAAATCATGATACACAAACAAAATCCTTTCAATCAACTGATTACTAAATATTTAATGATTTTTTTTAATTACCTAATAAAAGATCTTTAAGAAAGCAAGTTTTTCAAGCACAAGAATCTTCTTTTCCTGTGCTTTAGGGAAAATAGGTGGAGTATTTTTGAACCTATATCATATATAAACACAGTTACTAGACATAAGTGATCAAAGGCCATACAATGTAAACTATAGTGATCAATTGTCATTAAAGCAATGTTCATTAGCATCCAGTTGAAAAAATATATGCTACCTCTTAGTGAACATAAAGAAATCTCAACATGTTTACTGCTAACATGTACAACCAAATTCCCATTTATTCATTGAAGTATAAGAGCATCGTTGAATTGTAAAATAGCTTGCTCATTGCAAAACTTGACATGAATTTTATTGTCAAAGCAGCAAGCGTAATGCATACCATTAGAAGAAATTGACAAACTGCAATTACTAAAACTCCTTGCACTCCAGCAATATGTAATCCTGGTATTCCAAGGTAATCTAGAGTATCACCCTGAGAAATATAAAGCACATTTACAAGTGTGAGGATAATTTATTTCCATTATATCAATAGTTTATTTTAGACCACACCCCAAGTTCCATCATAGGGTTTTCCTATATAGCCTCAAACCAAATATGTTTTGTTCTGATAAATTTAAATAGAACCTAATTGAAAGGTAAGGTATTCTGAGTCTCAAGTATGAATTTAGGGTAAGAGAAATTTTAATTAATTACATATTACCCAGAGGTGGTTTAATGAAATAATTTAGCCTAAACTTTTCAATTGAAAATTTGTAGTTTCATATGTCAAAATAATGTATGGGATACTTACAAGAGAGACGTCAGACTTCTTCCTTGTTGTATGTTGTTATACAAATTGTTATAAAGGAGTGCATGTGCTTGCTGTAACTGTTTTCATTCTATTTCTACACAGTCATAACTTAGTGACATAAATTTAGTAAAATTATTCATCAAATTCTATGAAACTTTACTAGTGTTTTGTAATGAAAGATTACCTTGGCGATGGCGGTTCATGTGTCCCCCAACTGTCTGTGATTTCATAAATTTCTATTTCACAAAACCTGCATTCATACGGCGCCTGTTGTTCGCATCTTCCTTGGTTGATTCGACCTTGCACTTTCTTTTGTCTACATAATCCACCCAATCAAAATTACAAGCAAATCTATCACAAAATTAAAATGCAGTTGAATGAGGGAGGGAAAAGGAAAATAAAAGGAGGGAAAATGAATGAGGAGAGGGAAATTAAAAAAACCATTTTTGAAAAATTATTTATTTTGTCTTAATTTAAGACAATTTACACATAATATATATATATATATATATATATATATATATATATATATATATATATATATATATATATATATATATATATATATATATATATATATATATATATATATATATAAGACAAAATTAATATTTTGTCTTAAGGCATCTTTTTATGTAGTAGTGTAAATATTAAAAAAAATTATACTAGAAATTGGACCTTGGTGTGCAATGGGTACGCTGAAGAGATATGGAAGATAAATTAGGGATTTTTTTGGGTCTTTTTTTAGCATATATTTGTGTAGTACATGAGGTTAATTAGTTGGTTATTTAGAAAATGGTGTTTTTTGTTTAATGAAGGTCTAAACGGAGAAATTGAAGTAAGCAAATAAACAAATCCGCAAGGTAAACAGTCATCCGCAGATCGGGGAATAATCCCGCGATGCTCATGTTATGATTTGTCGAAGAACAAATTAGAAGAGATTAAAGGTCGTTCTTAATAAGTCGCGTCGAGGTAAACGGAGAAATCAGAAAATTAACCGATAAAGGTCGAAGGGGAAGTGGATGGATGGATCGCGCAAATCCATGTTGCATCGGTGTTATAGTTCGTCTCTATTATATTTGTATGTTAATTTAATTTATACTATATAAGAATACTAATTATTGATTATAATAATTTAATATAATTTAATTAGTACTATATAAAAAATAATTTAAAAAAAATAGAGTAATTTAAGATAATTTAATTAGGACTATTTAGTATTATAATTTTTATTATATACAATACATATTAGATTTTTGAGGTAGATAAATACATTTAATATATTAATTATAACACAAAGTATATATATATATATATTTTATTTTTATTTTTTTGGTAAATCATGCTAAGGGGGAGCACCCAACGCTTTTATCCACCATCGCTAAATTATAGAATATTTATATAGACTGTATTATATTTATATGTTATTCTTATTTGTATTATATTTAAATATATTAAATAGTAATTATATTAATTTTGAGTTACATTCAATATTTTTTATTATAGAATATAATTTATACATATAATATATATTTTAAAAATATAATTAATTATTAAATATATGTATAGTATACTATATTATATATTATATATTATGTATATAATAACAAATATAACTATAATACTATTTTTAAAATGAATTTTATAATTTACATTATATAAAATATAATATAGTATAATGATGCAATCTATATTATATCAACTATAAAATACAATAATAATATATAATAAATATATTATAATATTATTTTTAAAATGAATTTAGTAATTTAATAAGTATATAAATATAATGTATATCAATGATACAATTTGTATTATATACACTTTAATGTGTATTTATAAACTAATTATATATTATATTATATTTTTATATAGTAATTTTTATTATATAATATATAATATATAATTTATGTTTTATAGTATAAATTAAATTACTATGATATCTTCTCTCAAAGTACATTTAAGATATTTAAATTAGAAAATACTATATTTTACAACAATGGTTGTGTCTAAGTAAATATGTAATTATTACTTAAAATTTCAATAAAAATTAATTAAAAAATCTTCCACCACATGAAGGTTTAAAATAATCTTAAATAACATCTATATAACATAATAACATTATAAGAATTAACTCTAGAATTATTGTTTATTTCCTTTCAATAATAAAATTATATTTCATTATATATGTAAATACATTAAATCTATTTCATAATAATACTCATTTTTAATTAATTGACTATTAAAAAAATTAATATATAAATTATTATGTAATATTAAGTAGAATTTAAATGAAACATTGTGAACTAATATATATATATATATATATATATATATATATATATATATAATAAAGCTTATTTAGTGTATAAATTATTATAATCATAATCTAATAAAATTTAAATAATAATTAATATCAATTATAAAGTTAAAATATAAACTAACTTATATAAGTGTGTTCTTAATCTCAATAAAACATCATACAATTTACTAAAAACCAACATAATTGTATATAAAATCTTATTAAAATTCTTTATTAATTATAATTATCATATATTTTTATAATATTATTATTTATAAATTTCTATTTGTAAAATAAGACATTTAATTTATTTATTATAAAAATCAATATAAAATTTATATTATTAATTATTGTTAACAATTTGATTAATTATATATAATAATAATTAAATATTTGTACCATATTAAATTATTGTTAAAAAATAAAAATTAATCTAATAAAAAATTCAATCATATAATATAAAATTATATAATTCTAAATAAATTTCTTAATATATGATGCTTGTTACCTTTGGAGAGGCTTTCATTTAATTATTGAGTGAAAATGCACTAAATTTCCCCTATTGGAAAGGCTTAATACACCAAACAAACATGAAATACGCTTTTTAACTTAGAGGGCTGGTTTTAAAATTTTGCAATTTAAGACAATTTACACATAAAAAGTGTAAATGTTAATTTTTTTTATAAAATATGTGAAGGCCTTAAGACTGCACCAAGAGGCAATGCCTTCAACGCAATAGGTATTTTTGGTGCACCAAGCAACCTAGGCGGCCAAATGGCCCACTTAGGTAGGGGTCCCATGAGGTGGGTTTAAGCTCTATGGATTGATCAAATTCGATAGAAAAATGAATAGAGGAGTAATAGTCATTTATTTAGTCATTTTTATTTGTTTGATATTTAGTCATTTTTATTTGTCTGATATTTAGTCATTTATTTAGTCATTTTTGTTGCGATTTTACCCGATGACCAAATTAGTCACTTATAATGATCAAAATAGTCATTTATTTGCAAAATTCTACTAGTGTTAGTCATGTGACTAAAATTTTTAGTCACATGACTAAATGTTTTAGTCATGTAGTCATTTATTTTCCAAATTCTACTAGTGAATTAACCCCTAATCATCATTACCCATCCACTAGCTTTTGACTCAACTTGGGTCAAACATTAACCCATGATTAACTAACTCACTTGCACATGAAAATCAATTCTTTTTAAAATTAACTAATTATCTTATTTTCCCTCACAAAGGAATATTCTAAGGGAATATTCCTTCATTAACTCCATATTATTTGACTTTCTTTCCCAAATAATTTCCCTCCAAAACATCTCAACCACATTCATTTAATTCCTCTTACAAATGCATTAATCTCTCTTACACCTCTCAAATTCTCAACCACATGCATTTACTATGCACATTCTCCAAAATTTGTTCCAACTTCACCCATTAGATTTGTGACAAGTGTCACAATCTTATTAAATCTCCTTTAGTCCCACATTCCTCCCATCTCTCCACTCTTCAACCCTTCAACCTATAAATACAAGGCACTTCTACTTGAAAATCATCCACAATCTTAGCATTCTCACTATAGGCACATTCATCTTGCACTTGATCACTCATCTTTGCATCTTCATCACATTTTGTTGATCATTCTGGAAGCTTCTCAAAGGGCATGGGAAAGGGAATCCTTTCCATATCAAAGGAGCACCACTCCCACTATGGGATAAGGTTTGCACATGCTTGTTATGTGCTTTCAATTAATTTCTTTCATCTTTTTTTTTGTTTGCATTATTAAGTATGTTTGAATATCTCATAGGAACATTTTATTTTCTTGGTTTAAACTAACTCATACTATTGTTATGTTAAGGTTTAAGTAATTTTCAAATTTGTACTTACAACACTAATGTGATTCAACCTCAACTCTCCCTTTACCCACCTTCACACAAACCTCAACCTAAAAAAAACCCAAACTTATCCTTTCCCCACCCATGAATAATGTTTTGTAGCAACTGAATCATAATACCATTGCTCTTACATATAATACTAGAAACCATCCACAACCAAAAAAACCAACTCCAACAACCTTACCTTTATCCAACTTTGTTTTTCCTAGTGCTCCTCATTTTCCTTTGAATAGTGGGAGGGAACATGATCTTGTCGAAAAACTTAAGAATACTACCGCAAAAATATCCCTTTCAAACCTAATTTAGAATTCACCTAACTATCACACAATGCTTCAAATTGTCTTACAAAAAGTTGTGATCCCTCCTAATACAAATGCAAACAATGTGGCATCTCTAAAAAAAGAATGAATATATTTAATGTAGTCATTAGCTTTGACCAACATGATCTCCCTCCTTTGGAGATGAGAAAGACACATGATGCCTTAATGATAATATCCAAATTCAATAGAATAGGAATAAAAAGGACCATTGTTGATAATGGTTCAGCCCTTAGTGTCTGTAATATGAACCTCTTAGATAGGTTGTGTGTTGATCAATCAAAAATTGAACCTGAATCCTTATCAATTCAAGGATTTAACAATGTCAGGAAGCAACCTTTCACTGTGATTACTTTACCTATTACAGTCAGAAAGACCACCTTACAAACTCCTATTCATGTTATGCCTCACGATCTTTCATATAGTCTTCTTTTAGGAAGAACATGGATTCATGAGATGCATGTGGTGCCTTCGAACCTTCATCGTATCATGAAATATGTCTATGACAACAAGGTATACCAAGTTGAAATAGGCCTCGAGCTTGAAAGTTGCTTACAAGTCAAAAAAGGAATGGCAATCCTTTAAGCTCATTAATTCTAACATCCAACACACAACCTATGAAGGAAGACAAACAAGAAATGGAAACAGTGTGAAAATTATTGGATGATGATTGGGGTTCCTTGGAATTTACACCTTCATTTATGGTAGAATATGCGATCACAAGAAAAGAAGATGAAAATAACAAAAAAACACTGGCTATGTCAACACACAATTTAGAAGAAAATTCACAAGCATCTACCTCATCCACTCTTGAAGAAGACACAAGCTATAAAACAAAATTTGATGAGATAGATTATCAACAATTGCCAAACTTGAAAGAAATGGAACAAGTTTATGGGAGAGGTTAAAAACTTGTGAAACAATTGGGCTATAGTGGTAAAGGATGTGGAAAGAAATAATAAGGCATATGTTCTCCTGTAGAACCTAATACACAAGAGACAAAGTGGTTTGGGATATTTCCCTTCTAAGATTACAGAAACAACAAAGAGACCATAATTAAACATCAACCCCACCATGTGTAATCCTAAAACAACTCTCACCTTGAAGCACCCGAAATGAATTGATATAAATTGTAAAAAATCATTGGAAAATTTTGAAAATTATAAAGCTTTGAAAGAAATGCTAGGATTTTATGATAAACCATCCACTCCTAATAATAAATGAGTTACATGTGTTATGATTAGTACCAAGAAACCAAATGGAAAGGAAGAAAGTAGTGAAGTTGACATGAGCAAAGAATAATACAACCCTAAAATTCTGAAACAAAATGCACTTCCTTTTGGAGATACAGTGGACATTCAAATGGATATTAAAAATGAAGAAACGGTGATTAAAATAGGAAAGTTCCTCGATGATGAAGGGCAAGAAGACCATGGAATTTTACTTCATGACTTCCCCAAACTGTTTGCTTGGACTTATTTGGATATGCCTTGTATTGATCCTAAGATTGTAACACACAATATGGTCCTCACTGAAAATGGTAAACCCATTAGTCAAAAGATTTGGAAAATGAACCCTAAGATATCCTTATTAGTTAAGGATGAGATTGAAAGGCTCCTTGAAGCTAGTTTTATCAGACCTATAGATTATTCTCCTTGGATCCCAAACATTGTCATAGTTACCAAACCAGAAAATTGTATTAGGATGTGTATTGAATTTCATGATTTGAATAAAGCATCTTTAAAAGATGAA
>VDFB02163707.1:0-47674 GCA_007258455.2 Sequoia sempervirens
TGTAAGGTGTTTCAGAGATGTAGAGAATTTGGGGTTTCCCTAAACCCTAAGAAGTGCATTTTCGGAGTGACCGAAGGCAGGCTGCTCAAGCACATCATTTCGGAGCAAGGAATCTCCATTGATCCTGAGCACATTGAGTCCTTACTCAGAATTCAGCCCCCGGGCAGCAAGAAGGAATTAAAATCTTTCTTCGAAAAGATCAATTTTGTCCAGAAATGCATCACAGGTTTTGCAAAAATTGTCAAACCTCTCAATGCCATGCTCAAACAGGACACCAAAGTTGAATGGACGCCGGATGCCAAACAATCCTTCGAAGAAATCAAACGGGCCATTGTCGAGGCACCTGTGTTAGTTAGCCCAGATTATCTGAAGCCATTTTACATTTACTCATTTGCTTCAGAGCATTCTTGTGCTAGCATGTTGACCCAAAAGGACGATGAAGGAAACGAGCATCCGATCACCTTTATGAGTGCTCCCTTCAAAGATGCTAAATTGTGTTACCACAACATAGAAAAGCAAGTGTATGCTCTCGTTCGAGGAGTGAAAAAATTTAGACACTACATTCTATGCAATAAGGTGTTCGCCATTATCCCTGACCCAGCAGTCAAGACACTACTCATGCAAAATGAATTGGGTGAACGAAGGGCTAAGTGGGTCACCTTGCTCCAAGAGTATGATATAGAAATTCAACTGATGAAATTGGTGAGAGGGTAGGCACTCACCTATACAATCACCGAAACAGCAGCAGAGGCCAGGCCTGAACTCACGATACAACAGTACCAGCTTGAAGATGTCTCCCCGGGAGAATGGTACCAAGATGTCATTTATTATCTGCTGAATCATAAGTGTCCGCCGCACCTACAAGGAGTCCAAAAATGAGCCCTAAGATTGAAAAGTAATGGTTACATGTTGCATGGTTCCATTCTCTACAAGAAGAATCACGAAGGCGTTTACCTGAGATGCCTTGGCAAAGAAGAAGCAGAACACATTTTGAAGGAGTTTCGCAATAAATTTGGCACGGGCCATGGTTCGGGTTCTTATACGGTGCATCAAATATTGAGAGCAGGGTATTATTGGCCAACTGTCTTCAAGGATGCCCATTTCCATGTTCGTTCATGTCACACGTGCCAGACTGCTGCCACCAGGGAGAGGAATGTTGTCCCACTGCAGCCCGTGCTGGAGGTAAGGCATTTTGTGCAATGGGGTCTCAACTTCATCGGTCCGGTAAGCCCTCCATCATCTGCGGGACACAAGTACATTCTTACCGCTACTAATTATTGTACTAGATGGACGGAAGCAATAGTATGCAAGTAATGCACGACCGAAGTAGTTACTGATTTCTTAGAAATTTTTATTTTAAATTATTTTGGTTGTCCGTATGCTTTGGTATGTGATAATGGACCTGCATTCGCCTCATTAAAATTTGTCAGTTGGGCATTTGACTATGGGATTGCCCTCAAATTCTCATCCAATTACTATCCTCAAGGCAATGGCCTTGCCGAATCCATGAATAAAAATCTAGTTACTATGATCAAGAAGCTGCTAGATAGGAATCCCAAGGACTGGCATACCCAGCTCCGTTTTTCCCTTTGGGCTGATCGCACCTGTCACAAGGTTGCCCTTGGCAATTCTCTATTCCACCTTGTCTATGGCCTAGAGCCTATATTCCCCATCCATCTGAAGATTCCTACTCTTTAGTTCATCAACGATTTTTATGAGGGAGGAGATCGTAGGGAAGCTCAGCTAGCTGAGCTCTTACATTTAGAAGAAGTCTGAAACCGCGCAATAGAAAATTTCGCCAAGCATCAAGGCATAGTTAAGAGATGGTTTGACTACCGAGCCAAAATCAAGGCCTTTAGAATTACAGATTTGGTCTTATATTGGGACAAGGCCCATGGAAAGAAAGGGGGACACAACAAATTCGACAAGCTTTGGCTTGGCCCCTTTCAAATAGCTGAGATTTTGAGAGACAATGCCTTCCGCCTAAAAACCTTAACCGATGAAAACGTCTCGTTGCCAGTCAATGGGCAGCACCTGAAGCATTACTTCCAAGCTTGAGCTCCTTCAAGCTCCTCGTTGTAAATATCTGTACATAGGTTAGAGTAGTTGCTTTCTTGCTTTTTTGCGTTTTGTTTGCGGTGCTTTTTGCTTTCTCCCTCCCGGCGATTTTGTTTCGAAAGATGTTTCCTGTTCCTTTGCAGTGGTCATGCTTACTTGACAAGTGGTCCACTTTGCTATCTGTTCTTTGTGTTCTCTGAGTAAACATTCACTCTAGACTATTGGTCTTTGCAAAGCTGTCCGCGAATGATTTCCTTGTCTAAACTCTGCTCAGAACTTAACCCTTAACTGGATCTTCTTACCCACATCTCAGATCTCGCACAAATTGCATAATAATAAATTCTGAAGGACCGTACTATGGTTGTTATGACACCTTAGTGAGCAAAAAATCTTAAGTCTACTCCAGTGACCACTACAGTCTCAAACCCATTGTAGGCTTCAATGCTTACCAGGTCGAACTAAATGGTAAAAGAGAAATGAAATGTCAAGGCAAAAAGGGAAGAAAAGAAACTCTGAAAAAAAGAAATAAATGACCGTATGAGTATTTGGGTAACTCTATCGGGGCTATGGACACCCGGCCGGTAGTAGAGCAATGTCCATGAGATTGTAGCGACAACTCTTTCGGGGCTATGGATGCCTGACTAGCAGTGGGGCAATGTCTAGGTTACTTTTGGTGTTGGGCAATTTATGTAGCTCATTCGGTTGAATTGGTAACCTTGGTCACTATCCCAAAGAAAGGAATGAACTCACTTCACACGCTTTTGAGATGTCCTGTAAGTTGACCCAATTAAGGATCTCGTTCTCCCGGATTCATCTTTGGAAGCCGCTCCTGGTCTATGAAACCAGAGATTCTAGGTTTTGAATGAATATTTATCCCTAGAACGTTCTGGAGCATTCTCTAGCGGAGTCGCCATTTGTTGTGCCCTTAGCACACACGCCACGTTCAGAATGGGGACCCTCTTTTCTTTCATCTCGTCGGGTCTTTTGGGGCTGCCTCATTTTGCGTTCCCCTCTTCTTTCATTCCGCATGGTTGATGTTGCTCCAAGGTTTCATCATAAACCGACCAAGCCTCTGCTTTTGGTTTTTGCTGCCCTCCGGGGCCTCGTGGGCTCCCTCTGACATTTTGGCTCTGGAACAACTCCAGACCCTCCCGGGCCCGGGCCTCTGGAGTTCCCTTTTCGGGCTTCCCCTTTGCATTTGTCATCCTTCGCGGCATTCTCTAGGCATCCGTCCGCTCCTCGGGGCCCACCCTGCCAACCTCTGTTGAAAACTCGTCGCGGGTGTTCAGGACGACGCCTGCCCCTTCGGGCCCCGGGCCCCAGAATTCTGCTTTCGGACTTCTGTCCCGGGATTGCCGTCTGTGATGGCGACCCTCAGGTGGCCGCCTGCCCCTCAGGGCTCGAGCTGCTCGCCGCCGCTATCACCTAGGCAGCATGAAGAAACCTCTGGCGGCGAATTCCTTCCAGCCTCCCGCCATCCGGGCCCTGGGCCTATCTCCGCCGTGGATGTTCGAAGTTGTCAAAAATCAAATGGTGGCTATCACTCCGTGTCTTTCTGGCCGCCGGGTCCTAGATTCTCTGCCACCGCCGCTGACTCAATTCAAATTTCACCAACTTTTGGTGCGGCTGTACCAGCAATTAATGTGTATTAATGGCAGATGGGGTATATAATGGCCGGTCCGCCAAAATCATTTTCATTATCCGAATCGAAGTGAATTGCACAAGCGATCAACTATAGCCCACCGCCTTCATTTGTGTCATGATCCTTGGCATCAACTTCAGTCCATCGACCCCCGGTGGATCCTGCACCTTCCCGTCCTGCATTTTTGAGGTAGGCCATCCCCAGTTGCCCTCCCATCTTTTTTCGTCATTTTGGAGGATTTAAATGGATTAAGTAATTGGTTAGAGTGAAACAAATAGAAGAACACTCAATTGCGCCCCTAACCCATGTGTTAAAAAATGACAAATCTGATGGGTTTACCCTCCCCACCGATTCGGAGCTTGCCCATGGCGCGACTGTTCTTCGCGCAGGGCGGCCGGCCCCCTCAGGCCCGGTCCCCCCTTTTTCCGTCCCATTTCAAATTTTGGTTGCACCCCTGCCGGCGGTCCTCCTAACCGGCTCCGAGTTGTCGGGTATCCGTCCCTGGAATGCGGGTCGCATTTTGCCACACCAAACTGCCCAGGCCACTCTGCCTCCCCATCGTCGGACCCCGATCTAGGCTCTGCCATGAGAAAATTGAAACTTAAGTGCCCGACCTATGGTCGCCCGGCGTCCCGCCCTCTGGTCCCTGACGACACTTCCATTTTTTCCCCTTCACAGAATTTAGATTTTGATCCATCGTTTGTGCATCCGGGCCCTGGATGCCGGGCCTTCGCTCCTAATTTTCTGCCGTTTCTCAAGATCAAGGTCTTTCGGTGAGTTCTTTGGTGCCTTCCGGCCCTCCAGGCCCCGACGGCCGCTCCGCCATTGCCTTGATTCTTTTGGAACCACTGCATTTGCATTCCCGGGTCCTGGCTACCAGACTTTCATCCTCGGAAGTCTGTCGATCCCTTGCCCACGGAGTTTTCACCCCGTCCTACCAGATGTCGGGCCCCGAGCTTCCGTTTTCCCTGTGTTCTCGCCAAATCCTCCTCGCTGCCGCGGGACTCTTCGGGCCCGGGCGTCTGGAGTTTTATCTCTGAAACTTCGTGACGGTTCCGCTGTCCTTCACGGCGGACCCCTTTCGGCTTCCCGCCCTTTGGGCCCCGGGCGTATCCTCGTCGCCGCCGTCCAAAATTGCTGAAAATCACACAGCAGCCAGCGCGTCGCGGCGCCCCAGCCTTCGGGCCCCGCCTCGCCCAATGCCGTTGGACCTAATTAACAAACCTCATGCCGGCCGTCGTTTGGCCTCCCAGACCCCGACCCTCAGACTTCCGCCGCCGGACTTCCTCGGCCGAATTTCCGCCTGCTGCCTGCCGTTGCCAGCTTTCGTTTCCTAGCGGCTTCCCGGCCTGAAAGCTCCGGTGCCCCTTTAATCCATCCAAACGATCTAGAAATTAAAATCTAACTTCGACCCACGTCCTAAAATTTTCTCTTCTCCATCATGGGTGTCCTAAGACATTAAAATTTGGCCAAGAAGGGTCTCTAGGAACTTTCGACTGTGTTTTCCCTTCCGGGCAGCATTCTTGCCAGGGAAGTCCAGCCCTCTGGGCCTGGATTGTCCAAACACCCTGAAACAAAGATCGATAACGTCTATAGATAAGATTTATGATATACTTGACTGATTATTTAGGTGTTATCTTTGGAATGTGGACTAACATAAACACTTTGATGTTTTGTTGTGCTGACTTTGCCCATGCTTGCAAAATATATGGAATCGGCTGCCCGAACTTCAGGGGCCTCTACCGAAAAGGATAAGGGCAAGAAATCAGGAAGGACCCTTTGGGGAAAAGAAGATAAAGATCAGATGAAGTTTCAGTTCCAAGGTGAGCCACTCCAGTCAAAGGTCTCAACGGACTGGAAGGAGATCTCAGATACAAACATTGGTCAGGTGGACATAGATGAGTTCACCCAGAGGGTCAAGGTTAACCCTACCACAAAGAACGCCAGACTAATACGACAGAGTGGAATCCCCAAAGCTGATAGTTTCCCTCCCTCTCTCATAGCACCCAAACTAGTGATGGCTTGTCGAGAAGCCTATCAAACTAACACTAGGACGATTGTGGATAAGGAGGGGAACATCCTCACCGACATGTCGCTAGAAGGAATCATGAAAATATTTCACATTCCCACATTCCCACATATGGAGGTCCCCTCATTGGAACAATGCCAAGCGGCATGGGATGCTAGTCCGTCAGGATACAAGAAGTCTATCAACCTATACTGGCTCAAGGAGAAACGAGGCAGCGCTGCGAAGGTTCCCTAGGAACTGTTTCGTAGCGATTTCCACGAAGACTATCACGACCTAGTAACTATGCTGAGCAGGGTCATGGGTCTCCCAGCGGCCGCCTACTTCCAAGAATGGATGGCCTATTACATTGAGCAGATCCTGCGAGGGAATGAGGATGTTAATACCAAGGTCTCATTCGTCTGGGGGGAATCATTAGCAATTTTTTCCATGAACAATTCGTCAACGTCAAGAAAAGCTCTAAGTTTTACATGACCTCCTACCTGGTATACTCCCTGGCAGGCCAAAGATAATATAGTGGATTATTTGTGGCACCAAACCAGGGGCACAAGCGAGGGCTAAAGCCATTTGACAAGTACCCTCAACTCCAATACCGCAACTTCAAAAGGGAGTACTACAGGGTCAATGATGCCTTTACTGGCCATATCATCATACTGATCGTCGGAGACTTTAAAAGGAGAGTCTCCCATAGTGCCAGGGAACTCTTGAGGGAATATGCCTTCCTATTCATCAAGTTCCCTAAGTTTACCTATATTCGGGCCCATGGATTCACGGAACGGCCAAACAGATTGCCGAAGTACCCAAATGACAGGATCATCCTCCTGGAGCTTTCTCGGCAGCTCCAACACATCCAAGCCATTTTCAACAACAAGCACATTGTCGGGATCTCCTATCCCATGACCCTTGGCCAAGGCCTATACCGATTACAAACTTCTCAATGTACCAATAATTCTGAGAAAGAACTCAAGGAATATAATTTTGACTGGTACACTGCCCGCCCACGGATGGATCCACATGGCCATGTGAGAAAGGCACTGGGAACGGCATACGCCCACCAATACCACATCAAAGATTTCTGGGAAGATTGCAAAGACAACAAAGAGGTCTGCGCAAGGCACTACATGTGCATGACCATACAATTCCTAAGAAGAGTTCAACTGTTCCAGGTACCGGACCAACTCAAAGAGGACGAGTCCACCATCATGCACCCAAGGTACCCTGCAGTTGCCAACCTACCAATACCGTCAATTGATTGGGATGAGCAAGAGGTCGATGACCTAGATACTATCACCCAGCTAATCATAACTCGCACTAAGGAGTGGGTCGATGGGCAGGTGGCGCAACTGAAGCAATAGGGGGTAGTCCTAACATATGAAGAGCTCAAGAGTGAGCCAGGTACCATGGAGGACATTGCCACCACCACATCAGCTGGTGAGACTTCCAAGTCTCCCCCCGTCACCAGGTCTCAAAAGAGGAAAGGAACAGAAACCGCACAGTTTGCAGACCCCAAGGAGCAATCAAAGGACATGGGAGGCTCATCTCCCAAGAGGCTCAAACAGAAAGTGACTACAATAGAATTGCAGCCTCCCTTACTTCTCCCTCCCCGTCTTGGTGCACCGCCCGCCTCCCTGGCTGCGGCTGCCTCATCTCCGCAGGCGGTGGACATTTCTGTCCATCTTACCCCTTCACCCCTAGCCGGGTCAGTGGTTGTCATTGATTCCTCTTCTGGCATGACCACTCCTCCTTCCTCTGCCACCATGTCACCAATCACATCCCTCCCTCTGGCCACAATAACATCGCCTGTTCCCCTTTCCACTATACCCGAGGCTCTCACGCGGCACATGCAGAGTCTTCCCCTTGAGCTCTCGCAACTCATAATGGACCCTGCACTCCAAGCAGCCCTCGTCCAAGCCCTCGCAATAGTTGAGCCTTCACAACCGCCAATAGGGCCACCAGCCATAGAAGCTACAATGCAAATCTCGAAAGAGTTGGAGGAGCGAGAGCAGGAAGCCTCAAGGTCTATGGAAGAGGAGGCTGATGAATATCATGAGCACCACGAGTACAAGCATCGAACCATCGACAAGGTGGCCTATGAGGGAGAAGAGACAGGCTCTTCTGAGAGTGGAGATGAGGAAGGTGGCCTAGGTGACAAGGAGATCATCCAAACATTTGATGAGGACCTTGAGGAGGAGTCGATGCAGTAGCCAAAGGATGTTGGGGAGGAAGCTGAAAGGTCACCATCTACTGAAGAGGGGCAGCTGCCCGAGGAGCAACCGCAAAAGGATTTATCTGAGTCTGAGACCCATGTTGTAAAGAGCCCAGAGGCCGAGGTAGCTGAAGAGAAGAAAGAAAAAGAGACATCAATAGAAGGAGGTCCCGCCCAGCAATTGTCCACCAAGCTGCCTATCAAACACCTTGTGTTCATTCGCGACTCTGACGAAGAGGAAGAGGACGCTGCTAAAGAGAAAGAAGAGCCCCAAAAGGGAAAGGAGGCAGAGGTCTTTCTTCTAACTGAGAAGGGTAAGGGTAGCCACGATGCACCCAAGGATAAATCTGCTATGCCCGATTAGTTGGAGAAGCAACTAGAGAAGACGACTCCCGTCCTGAAAGACCCAAGGGCGAGATTGGAGGCCATCTTGGCCCGATCCCTGACCACAACAAAGAAGGAGAAGAAGCCCAAGGTCAGATCTAGGATGACAATGGATGTTTCCAGCTCCCGTGCGGCACAAATTGCAATGCCTATAGTTGGCCAAACAGGAGTGAGCTATAGTGTCTCCACCATTGACTTGGGGACAGCAACTAGGGAACAAAAGGTTGAGCACCTTGAGGAGTCTGTGGCCATGGTGGTGCACCTAATTAAGCAGGATAAGGTCTCCAAGGATGAGCTCAAAGTGCAGGTTGCTGCCCAACCGACTACATACAGTAATGGTCCTCAGTGGACGACCTCCCCACTACCTCCGTAGTTGCACCGTAGCTGCTCTCCAAAGAAAAAATAGACAAGAAGGAGAGAAGGAAGAACTTGGAGAAGACTACTGAAGATTGGTTCTGATGAGTCACGTACGTCGGGAACATGGGAATCAGCAGGGTTGTGCGGACAGCCAACAGGTTCTTGGATTTGATGGAATCTCTGGAGGGCACGAGGAGACTCTACACCAATTTTCCTGCGACATATGACTCCACCTTCCCGAGAATTGAAACCATCCTTCAGATTCCTGAGAGCACATGGGAAGAGAAGTTAGAGCTGAAGAAAGAGGATCATTAGCTCGTGGATGTGTGGCGCAGAGACCTGGTCAACCAGAGGGAGAGGTTGGAGTAGATCATGAATAAGGTAGATCCAGATATTGAGTGGATCAAGGAAATTCGGGCGGAATGTGCCGAGTATCTTAAGCTGATGACGGGCTATGATATGCCCATGGTACAAATGGATGCCAAAAAGATCAAGCCATACTTCTAGGAGAAGATGAAGGACAGGACAGCCAGAGAAGTCACAACAGAATTCCTGAGTTTTGCTGCCTGTGCCTTCGATCGATCATAGTTATTCAGAGACTAGGGCTCGAAGTATGATGAAGATTGGAAGCGGTTGGAAGAAAATGCTAAAGAATGGAGCTACCAGGCATTAAGATGTGAGATCCTTGAAATAGACAAGCTCTAGGCCGTCATGCTCAAATACATCGAACACGCAGCTTCCGAGGAGCAAGAGGACAGCCCAGCCAAAGAAGAATACCTTCCTGAAGAGTAGCTATAGCCAAGGAAACATCAATTAGCTACAGGATGAAAGAGCAATAGTGCCATCCACTAGATGACGAAATAGGGAAGGAGATAGAAATGTATTTTAAATTGTAAATCTATTTGGGGGTAGGTGAAACCCTATTTTGTAATGAATCTTGGCCACACAATTGTAATGAATCTTGGCCATTCATTTAACTTTTGTAAAACTATAAATAGAGCACTCCCCTCATTTGCAAAAGTGAGAGTTGAGTTGTTGTAAAGGCATGCTGCAGAAATTTATAAGAAATATTACTGACTTGGTGTATTTCCTTGATTTCTCTCTTGTCATTTGATTCATTCTCCAATTTCATATGTTTAGCTTAGATCTTATGGCTGTTTAGTTAGCTATTTTCTTTATTTGGACAAATCTTAGGAATGTTGTTGGGTGACTGTGAAAATTTCTGCTTTGTTGATGATCCTTTAGTCCATACTTTTTGCTATTTGCTGAAGGTAGATATCTGTGCAAAGTTAGCCTGGACTAGATTGTAAAGCTTCCCTAAATCTTTATCTTTGATTCATGCATGTATGTGGTGGGTGAAGGATGAAATATCTACAGCCCTTAGAAGATAGCACAATTTTCATGATACTGTGAAATCCCTAGTTAAGTGGGATATTGTTTTGAGGAATTGTCCATTGCAGGAACTCTATTATTACTATTCATAGCAAGCTTCAGACTTAGAAATTTTTCCCTTCCTTCGCCCTTTTCCTTTTTTTTAGTGACTGACCTATACCAAGGTTCATTGCACATTGTAAAGCCAAATCTAACAACTAGATGGAGTTCAAGACTACTGTTTGAACCTACATCCGATACATATCAACTTCCCATCCTAGGAACTCCTTTTCAAAGATCCAACTTCATGCTTTATGTCCACACTTTGTATTTTTTGTAAGACCGCCTTGTGATTCCAACAAATCACATCAAACTACTGAGGTATCTAAGCACTGTCATGACCTGACATCCGAGAGACCTTGGGATAGTGTTCTGCAATCTGATTGTGGGAGATTGTCTTTCAAGAGAGGTAGTGTGCCTATGCACTGCCTGTGTTGAGAAGTGCATAAAAACACCATCAACAGATAGCAACCCAAATAGAAATAAGGGAAACTTTTATGGGTAACAGTGGCTTTGATTGGGGACAAGGACTGCAAAGGATGAAGTAATGAACTCAGAATCACAAGCATGGACCATTCCTTTCCATTGGGCACAAAGTCAATGAGCATGAAGAAGAAGAAGCAAAAGTGAGCCAAAAATGGAAGAAAGCAAAGAAGGAAAAGACCTAAACTACTAGCATAACAAAAATCCTACTATGTACATGGTAGGAAGACCCTACCTCAAATGATCCCCAAGATAATCATGCAAATCCATTAATAGGCTGGGAGAAGTAGTTGCATGTGTGAAACAATGTTGGGTGACTAAAAATTATGTGCACAACCAACTACCAAATTGTGAATACTACCATCAAATAAATAAAACCAAAAAACTATAAATACTTTCTAGATAAATTCTTATGCTCAAAAATCCATTCCTCATTGTATACTTCAGCCATCAAATGACTCATACCAGCATTTCCTTGCATAAAATTACCAAAATATGCATGTGCAATGTCAATTTTAATATCATGTTGCACCTGATTTTTTGAACAAAAAGAAACAAGCCCTCGAATTGGACATCCCGCATACAAATTATGAGATAAAGAGACTTCTTTATCACCACATATATAAGTAATTGCATTTTTAAAAAGTTTTAGACCCCAATTTGTAGTATGTGCAGCAAAAGGCTCATTAGATCCGATTGTTGATTCATCTATCTTGATCTCTTCTCCATTTTTACCCATCCCATGTATTGATTCAAATGATGGATTTAAAAAAATTGAATCTTGTATAATATGAAAGGGGTTGGAAATGGAATGATTAATTACCTCATTTCTTGTTTCTTTTCCTTCAAAAATTTCATCAGAAAACTTAGACGCTTCATATTTAGGCTATAAACTAGAAGCAAAGGTGTTTGAGAATTTAGCTACCTCTTGGAGCTAACTTTTATTTTCACCTTCAGCCACACAATGCATATTAACATCTTCAAAAGTGGATGCTAATTTTTTTGATAACTTACTGGAATCCTGAATTTAAAATTTTCTTTTGACCTTACATTCCCCAAAATTTTCCCCAGTCCCTGGAAAATTACTATAGGAAACAATATTATCCTTAACCTCATCATTCCTTCTCTCAGTCTGATCACTTTCTGAAGGGTAATTTCCTTTATAGACTAGTGCAAAGTAGGGATTGGTTTATTTTCCACTTCTGAGTGGATATCGATTTCATCTTCCTTCAGTGAGAGACTACTATTTTTCTCATCCTTCCTCTGGTTATCATCAACCTCAATCATTGATAAACAACATTCCTCTCCTAACATTAATTTTTTTTCTGAATTTGTGAAAAAGGGGCCATCATGCATTTTGAATTCGTTAAAATCAAATAGAGGGTTAGAATGAATTGACCACAATTATTTCTCCTAAAAAATCATCATTCCTAGAGCCATTATTTCCTTCCAAATTTAAACATATATCTTTACTCTCCATTTCTTCAAAGAAGAAAATTTCATATTTTGGAGTAAGAAGAGAAGTCAATGCAAAATCATTCAAACTAGCTTTAGAAGGAGAGAGATTTACAAACAGAGGGGGTAAAACCAACAATGATATTTCATGCAGCTCATCATCCTCATCATCACTAGATGAACTACAATCACTTTTTGTTTCAAAGGAGGAATATAAATTCAAAGCTAGATCATTATAGAGCTGATTTTGTCCTTCACTAGGTTGTTGCTTGTTATCAAGAATTGTAAAATTCATGTCTTCTAGAATAGGGCAACATTTAGCCGGATGATTAGGGAGTGTCTTACAACTAGTTCCAAGCTTCATATTCGAACCTAATTCCCACTTACCCATGGTGATAAAATCATCTTCAGCCTTCACTGCCTCTAGCTGAGCTTGCTTGATCCCTTGAATTTTATCTCTTTTAAGAATTAATTGTATGTTCGGTTCCAGGGAAGAAATGAATATATGATACTAGATCTCTGCACTATGATTTTTTGGAGTAGGAATCTTTTAAAGAGATTGATTGAAATGGTATACAAAATCCCTCATTGTTTCAACTTTTTTTTTCATGATCTGAAAGAAAATACGCAGGGTAGTTGCAATGTTGATTGGGATTTCATAGCATTGAAGAAATTTTTTCTTAAGAACATGTCACCCAGTAATGCTCCCTTTTTTGAGCCCTCTATACCATTTTGCTACTTTTCTTATCAAACTGTCATTAAAAATTCTTACAAAAACATCTTCTTCTTGGATTCCTAAAACTGCACTTATAGTCATCATATCCAAAATATGCTCCTGAGGATCTTGTTCATTCTGAAAAGAGAATTTACGAAATCTCTTCCAAGAACCTTGGGGAAAATCATGGTATTGTGATAAAGTAAGAAGGACAACTTGATTTCACCAAATATTTGAAGCCATAAACAAACAAACAGAGTCACCAACTCACACAGAGTAAAACTAAGGAAAGAAAATTATTGTGGTAGACGAGCCAAAGGTGGATTTTGAGGTTGATGTGTAGGTGGGTCCCTTGGTTGATGTAGTGGTATATTTGGCTGATCATTATGATGAGGAGGAGGGTCATCATAGTATTCAAATATCAACCTTGGAGGTCATTCAATCACAGGTATAGGGGGTCGTTGGGCCCATTCCTCTTCTTCCTCTAAGAAAAAATTTACTCACATATAATTTGTCACATTCCTTCTATATCTCCATGAAAGTGTATTTAATTGTGATATGATGTCTTCTTACTCCACTCTAACCTAATCTAATTTTGGCTACAAAATAGGAAATACATTATTGTGAGCAAGTACCATCTTATTGCATGACATGATGGCAATTGTCAGACTTTCTAACTAATTCACTCCCTAGCAGAGTCACCAAAAATCTATTAGCGAATGGAATAGCTCTTGATATAAATATTTAATAATGACTCTAGACCAAGATTCAACACCAATTGAAATCTGCTAACAACTTTGAAAAGTCCTCAATTGCATTTGTGGCTATTCTCTAAATTTTGTTGAGGTAAAGCTCCCTCACTTGATTTCAATGAATTAATCTAATTTAAAGAAAATGGGCTTGATTTTCACCAAAAGTAGAAAAGGTGACTAATGCTAGCTCATAAATATGAAACTAATGCAAAATGGAGATTCTAGCCATTCATATTCAACACAAAGATTGAAAACTCATGACCTTAAAATAAAATCAATGTAAATAAACTAGACTGCAATAAATGAATGTTATATAGCTAATATTTCAAAGGAGACACAACCATATCATACAAATAATACTAAGATCAACATACGGAGCATCATTTAATTCATAACATAGATTATAAATCATTATAGCCTACAATAAAAAAAATTCCTTCTCGATGACACTCTCAGTTGTATCCAAAAATGGTCCCCTCCATCCTTTACAATTTCCAATTTATATCATAACTAAAGCCACTAGATAGGTGTTGAAGTCATTACTAAAAAAGTAACTTCTTGTATTCCAAACATTCTTTGGGGAGTTGATCAAAATAATTGAAATTTGTAGAGGAATAGGTATCAGTAGATAAAATTGATCATGATACCACCAACAATAGCCAAAGGACCAATCACTCAACCAACCATCAATACAATGCATAGGAATATCAAGTGGTGGCACGTGTGAGCTGCTTGAAAGGAAATTGTAATTCAAAGCAATGCAAGAAAACCATAAATGTGAATTAAATTAACATCTTATCAAGCTCAAGAGAATGCACCCATGTCTAGCCAGAACTCTATAAATTCAACTAGTGTCACCTTTCTTCCACAATCAATTGCATCCAATATGGCGAGCTCTCAGAGTGATGGTAATTCTTCCAATGACTACATCATCCTAGAGGAAATCCAATGTAGTAAAATGCTTAGGCACACTTCAAACCAACTAAAAGAAGTTTTCATAGTGTAGAGCGAGGTGGAGGAAGAAGTATTCTGGAGCATCCTTGGCAAGGCATTTTTGGGCAAGTCCATGTGCATAACACAACTATGCTGGAGTGCTTCATCTATACAGTCATCAAGACTTTTGGCCATCATGACTGGGGCATGAGAGCACTGGAGCGGCTAGTGAAACCTAAATTTCATCATTGCATCAAAGTGGCTATTAACGGGCTTAGCTACTATCCTTGAAGTGGATTAATAGCTGATGTTATTGTTGGCCTCATACAATGATTTTAATAACTAAGCCTTTATAGCCATGACTCAGAGATTGGACATCTAACCTGAATAGCTATCTTAATCATCATGAAGGTGCATTTAACATGTCAACCCAGGGACATGAATTTGAAATGGGTCAGCACAATATGTGCACTAGGAACACGAAGTATCCATTTCATTCTATAGCTAAGAAACACAATAATGAAAGTAAATTTCTTGAAAGGGAAAGAGATAGATGTTGAATATCAATCAATGACTATGCTAAGCTAAAATGCATAACAAGAATAAAAATATGAGCAACAAACATGACACTACTCTATCTACTTTGGTTGCAGGAACAGTCATAGAATTGAATTCTAGTGGCTGAAGGAATAGTCAATGCCAAATTTATAACTAAGTACTAAACAACAAGTAATACTAAACTAATGCAACTAATAAGATGGATTACTCATCAAGTGGCCCCCCTTGGATAAGTATCCTCTAAACTAATAAGAACTCAAGTGCCTAAACTCATAACTTTATTTTATTCATTATGAATCATGCATACAAGAGAGTAATGTATTTGTATTACTAAAACTAGAGAATGAGAATACAATATCAATTTGTGCAACCTCCTGAAGAAGGAGCATAAAATCATTATTTATACGGGTGTGTGTAGGATCATGATGGGCCAAAAAGTGGCGATATGATAGGTAAGTGTAGGGTATGTGGCTGACGACCTTTTTTTACCCAAAATTGATGAAATGAAAAGGGTTTTTAAAGGAGATTCTCAACTTTCCACCAATATAAATTATTTTTTACTTTGAATTTAATAAATAATTATTATTCATTTTCTATTTGAATTACGACTAAAGTCCTGATTGATAGGCTGATTGAAAAACATCTATAGCTTTCAAATGGTATCACATTTTTTGAATCCAAAACATCGTCACATTCTATGCTTCGCATACTATAGGATTAAAAAAATAAAAATTTAATTTCATGAATTTTGACCAAGTCAAGGTGGTCAGACATACGATCTTTTATATATTTTTAAAAGTTGTAATAAAAAATCATAATTAATTATTTACTTGGAAAAAATTATAAAAATATGCATCACATCGAGACATGAGTCCTCTACTTATATATAAAATATTATTAAAAATATTATCATTTTATTGTGGTTAGGGTGGTCGCAGACACCTACTTCTTATTTTTCACTGAAATTTAAGTACTCTGCAACAAAATTTCAAATTTTCACCAAATAGTTTTTTTTAAATAAACCTAGTAGTTTAGAAACTACATTTAATTAGCTACAGATTCTATTTTTACATATATTTGAAATAATATACATAACTTATTCAATTTTTTACGTCAAGTTGCCTAACTCTGATTTTTTTGAATATTTTGCCACTTAAGGGCCTATTTTTTCCATGATGATTCTGCATATACCCATACTACATCTAAATAAGGTAGTCAACTTCACGATTAGGAGGACGCCATTTAGGGAAAATAGGGGAAAGTGGAGTGATGGCAGTTACACATGCATGGAATCTAGTCATACATGCAAGTCCAAACGTAGATCCAACACAACAGTAACACCCATGCATGCTCAATCATTAAGGTCCACTACAAGGCATTTACGTTCAGTTGCATGAAGAATCTTTTGTCATCAATTACCTTTAACTTAGAGTGATTCCTCAACTGGTTGTTATGGTGCATGCCCAACTAGAGGTGTCTTCCACAACTTGGCATATTAAATTTGCATGGCAAAGTCAATGCGCATAATAACTACACATTTATAACCACTCTAAGAATCATTCATTAATCACATGCAAAATCAATATAAATAACCCACATAATATTCCAAATGTCATTAAATCTTGTAGAGATAGGATAATGTCAAATGTCAATGGTTTGAGGGAAACATTATGCAAATACCAACATTTAATCATCAAAGTTCATATCATTAGCTAGGAAATAGACTATAGACTCTACCCATAACTAGACCATGTTGGTGTGAATAATTGTTTTGTACCTAGCTAATTCATCCACTAGGTAAATTAGGGGACATATTCACATGATTAAGTTTACTTAGGTAAAAGATTCTTTCTAGAAGGCTTAGTTGGCTTATCTAGAACTTATCTTATCTAGCTAGGATGCATCATTTCCTAGGTGATTAGGTTGTTGGTTGTCTCATGTCATAAGATCATGACATTTGTCATCATCATGTTCATTTCTATCTCTCAACCTTGCCCATATAAGCAAGGCATCTCATGTACATTTGTATTCAAGCTTCAATCAAGCAATCAATCAATCTTGCATTGTGAAGCAAGCTTTCTTGCCATTCTCTCTCTTGTGGAAGTGGTTTTGGTCGCAACTGATCTTGGGGGTGTTGAGGAGTCACCATCAACTCCTACAAAAACTAAGCTTATCACTCCCCCCAACCTAACATTTTGATGGTCCTCCAATAGGGAAAGAGTTGTTCTTTTGCTTGGTCAATGCTCTAAAATTTTGAAGTGAAAGTTGTCCAACATCAGTGGTTGCAATGTGTGAATCAGGGTCCTAATAGAATCCTCCCAATCTGTCAAACCTATTCCATCTTTGCCTCTTTGCAGCAATGTCATACTAGTAGAATCTAAAATTTGGAATGGGCCACATGAGCATGGGTGGATAGAAAGTTAGGGGAAGCCAAAGTTGCCCCTATGTTCTTCCAAACTCAATATACCTCTCAATTCTTTTTAGTGTTGTGGCATAATTGTGGATGGAATGAGACTCAACCTATTTTAGCTCATCAATAAAACTATTCCATCTCTATGATAAACATCTCCTCATGGTCTCCTCCTTTGTTGTTGTCTTTACTTCATACTCACTATAAACTACCTCAATCCAAGGCATAATCCTATTGACATAACTTGGTCTGAGCAACATTCTATGCCATTCTCTATAAATGTCTCTTGAGTTGCTTGATTCAACTCTAATAGGTAGAGGGATATCAGATTCCAACTACTTTATAAGCACTATGTTGTTATCCCCAACTAATCTCATTTTGTACCCAAGCCATGAATGCTCTCAATTGAATATCCCCAACATATAGCAGCAGATTCCAATCATGGTCTTTTGTGATAGTGTAATTATGGAGGGTCTCTACATTCCATAATTTTTGGTACCAAAGCTGCCATATCATCCACCCTCTACTTTAAGGTTGCAATCTCTACATTTTTATCCTCAATCTCTTCATCCTTCTTTTGAATTTTCTCCTTTAATTTATGTTTTTCCTTTTTTCCATTCTTCCTCCCTTCTTTGTATTTCTTTCCATAAATTCAAAATTGTTGCATGTACTATAAAACCAAGTGGATTATGAATGCCTACCATTCTTTTTGTTGATGATAGCTCATCATAAAGCACTATCTGCATGCACTCAGGCTATCCAGTTATCTTTGGCTACAAGGTTGTTTCTTCTTCCTTTTTCTACAGAGACTCTTGTTCTTGTTGTAGTTGCAAGAACTCCTACTCTAGGTCTAGCTGTTGTTGCAGGACCTCTTGCTCATGCTACAGAAGTCCTGATTTTCCTCCAATTCTTTTGCAATATTAGCAAGATCAGCTAGTGTTATATTTCTTTCTCTCCTAAATATGTCTTCTTCTTCTTCAAAATTCTCCTGATCCATTGGAGCTTCAGGGTCCTCATGTGAGGTCTCACCAGGTTTAGGGTTTTCCTATGGAGGCATACCAATCGCAAGCCCAGCTAGTCTTGATTTCCTATGAGGTCTCTCACATTTTCCTTTGGCTGCAAGATGAATAGTATCAGCCTTCCTCTTCTTAGAACTTGGCACTTTTCTTTCTACAAGTTGTGTCTTAACCTTCCCTTTTCTCATTTCTACCTCTCTTTGTTGTGCCCTAGTTTTCATCAGCATTTCAAGTGGGATGTCATCATCAGAATCTGAGGAAGAGCTTTCTTTTTCTGAGTGCTCCATTCTAGAAGAACTAACTTCTATGGTTTCTTTTGTTGTAGGAGGATTCACAATAGAGCCAACACTAGAGGTTGAAGTACTAGGAATGGCTTCAACCATGCTTACTCTCCTACTAGACCTATGGGATTGAGGTAAATCCCTAGGTCGCAAGTGCTCAAGTCTAATTTGATCAACATTTATAAACTCTTCCCAAGTAATCCCAAATACACCATGTAGAGACTTTTCAACTAACAATTTAATCAAGCAATGGTGGGAAATAGAATTATCCCTACCTTTTTGGGTATCAACCACCATAATTGAGATAAAATTGTACAACACGTTGGGAAAATTCATCCTTCTTCTATTCCTCATGTGATTGAAAAGCTTGAAGTGGACAAAATGCAAGTTTGACTGGCGACCCTCACAAGTGATGTATTTGATTACATAGCTATTTGCTTTCATAGCTTGGGTAGAGACATTCTCTTTGCATCTTGTTTGTCTATGCTCAATGGGGGGTCATTTGGCTCTGTAAACTCGGCCCTAGCTAATCTAGCATCTTTGGAAGTAGGGTAATTTTCACCATCGGCTGGTAACCCTGTAACTTCTACAATTATTTCCTCCATTACCACAAATTCCAACCCTTTTACTGTGGCTTTTCCTTCTAAAAATGTCTGGGAAAATTCAAGGGAAATGCCTTCATCAAAACCATCCAACTTCAAAAAGTAATCTATCCATCCACAGTTTTGAAATTCTGCCAAGCATTGTGCATCCTATAGTAAAATATCATGCACTATGGGTTCATTCCAAATTAACCCACCTCCCAGTGTCTGCAATCAAACAAATGCTCTAAATTTTTTTTGCAATTCCCCTTCATTCCTGCAATTCCCGTCTGAAAATAAAATACACTTTCTTGCAATATTTGCTAAATTCTAGTACCAACCTACTAAATTTATAGTACCAGTGTTGACTAAATTTCCTTTCTTATGTTTTTCCTTCTTACTTGCAACTCAAGATTACAACAGGGCAATAATGGAAAGAAAAGGAGTGATATAGGTAAATTATGATAGGAAGAAATGGTGGTTGCAGTTATTGTCACTTCACACATATAAGTTGTCCTTTCACTCGAATTTCAAATCAGCTCATTTTAAATTTTTTGATGCAGCCTAATATGATTTGACACATGGAAAATAAATTCATAAAATATTTGAATCTTTTTTTTTCCCTTCCCCCAACCTAAATTTGGACATGTGTCCACACATGTGAGATGGGAGTGGTGATTGATAGGTAATGATGGAATTTATGTGAACATCCATACTAACATATAGTGATTAAATTAATGCACTTAAAAGATGATTAAAGATATAAATTAATGCACACATACCTGAATGTGTGGAAGATTTGTTGCAAAGATCGTGAATAAGGCAACACTCACCTTTTGAAAAATAAATTGAGAAATAAATGAAGTGAAAGGAGATGAGGTGGAATGGAGTGATGGAAGAGAGAGAAAGGTGGTAATGGATGTGTGGATGGGTGGATGGATGAAGAAATGGACTTCCACATAAGTGAAAGTATTTATTATGAATTGTATGTACCTTAATTAGCCAAAAGGAGGGACACTAGGTCCACTTCGGCTGCAAGAAGCTCTGGTGTTGAATGATGGATGAGTTGCTACAAAAACTCTTTTTTGGAGGTTGTCTTGTGGTATAACCTAAGGCGATGACCATTGACAAGTAATTTGAATCTAAAAGGGTCAATGGTAGTAAGCTGAAAAACTCCATTAGGAAAAACCTCAAGAACTTTGTATGGTCTTAGCCACCTTGTCTGCAATTTTCCTACATTGTCCTGGTATCTTGAGTCATAGAGCAATGCCCAATCTCCTAGTTTGAATTTCTTATCCATGATAAATTTATCATGCAACTTGATCCTCTGATTCTGCACTACTTTTGTATGCTACAGGGTTTCTCTTCTTATTTCATCCAAAGCATTTAGTTGCATGATCCTTTCTCTTTGTGCCTTAGAAATATTCATCCCCAACTATACTGCAATCCACAGTCTTATGTTCAAATTCAACTGGCATCATAGCTTTCTTTCCATACAACAACTCAAATGGTGTGAAGCCTGTAGTTGTTTTCCATATTGTCCTATAGGCCCAAACAACTTCTAGTAATCTATTTTCCCAATATTTCCTATGGATAGCTACTTTTTTAGTCAAAATGGCTTCAATTTCTATGTTTGTCACCTCAACTTGGCCATTAGCCTGGGGGAGATAAGGAGTAGACTTCTTGTACCTTATGTTGTACTCATTCACTAGTGTTGCAACAAGGGTTGATGTGAATTGTGGCCCTTGATGAGTCACTATTTCTCTTGGGACTCTATATCTTGTGAAAATCTCTTCATAAAGAAACTCTGCAACCTTGTTATCCCTTGCATATTTCATAGCCTTAACTTCTACCCATTTTGTCACATAATCAGTGCATACCAATATATAAGACTTACCATTTTATGGAGGGTCAATTGGTCCCACAAAATCAAATTCCCACTTGTTAAAGGGTGTGATTACTACCTAAGGGAAAAGTGGAATTTCATCAGATCTAATTGGTCTTCCCATCCTTTGACATCTATCACATTTTCTAGTATACCTTCTTGCATCCTTGTGGAGTGTTGGCTAGTAATATCCTATGTTCAAAATCTTCATTATTATCATTTTGGCTGAAAATTGTCCTCCACATGGTTCATTGTGACATGCATGCAAGATTTCATATGTCTCATCTTCTCTCACACACCTCAGGACATGGTCAGGTTCAGTATAAAACAAACATCCAACAATCCAAGAGAAATGAAAATATTTTTCAATAAGTGTCATTTTCTCTTTTGGGGACAAGTGAGAAGGAACTCTACCTATGACCAAGTAATTGGCTATGTCAACATACTAGGGTGTTTGTATACTAAGGGAGAATATATGCTCATAAGGAAAAGAGTCATCTATGGGATGATTGTTTTTTGATGTAGTTAATCTTGAAAGAAAATATGCAGCAACTTTGGCCTTCCCTGGCTTATCCACAATAGTTATATCAAACTCTTGTATCAAAAATAACCATCTTTCCAATCTTCATGTGATCAAAGGTTTATTCATGATATATCTAATGGATGCATGATCAGTGTGCACAAAGATTTGGTAGCCTGTTATGTAATGTTTGAATTTGTTTAGTGGATAGATTACTACCAGTATCTCTTTCTCTATCACTATATAATTGAATTCAACTCATAATTTTTTGTTGACAAAGTAAATAGAATTTTCAATAGCTCCCTCTTTCTCTCCTAAGACCGCTCCTATGGCATAATTTGATGCATCAATGTGGATGTAGAAAGGAATCTCCCAATTGGGTCCCTTGAGTACAAGAGCATGAGTCAAAGTTTCCTTCAATTCAGAAAATACCTTGTCACAAGCTTCAATCCACTAAAATTCAACATTCTTGGTGAGAAGGGTATACAATGGTGTTGCTACCTTGCTGAATTTTTTGATAAAATGCCTATAATATCTTGCATGACCCAAAAATATCCTAACATCCTTCTATTTTGCAGGTGTAGGCAGAATTGTGATCACCTCAATTTTCACATGATCTACATGAATTCCCTTGTGGGAGATGTAGTGGCCAAGAACTACACCTTCTTGCATCATCATGAAACATTTTTCACTATTTAAGGAAAAGTTTTGATCTTCACATCTCTATAGGACTCTCTTGAGATTTTCCAATGCTTGATCAAAATCAGCACCATAAGTAGTGAAGTCATCCATATAAATCTCCATGCAATCATGAGAAATGTCTGAGAATATGCTAATAAATACCCTCTAGAAAGTTATAGGTGCATTGCACAAGCCAAATGTGAGTACTGAATAGGCATAGGTCCCCCATGGACAGGTGAATGTGGTCTTCTCCTAATCCTCTGATGCAATTTGGATCTGGTTGTAGCTGCTGAATCCATCTAGAAAAGAGAAGTATTTCTTTCCTACAAGTGTGTCCAAAAATTGATCAATGAAGGGTAAAGGAAAGTGATCCTTCTTGGTGGCAGCATTAAGTTCCCTATAGTCAACACAAAATTTCTATTTTCCTCCTTTTTTGGGCACAATCACTAATGGAGACACCCACTGACTATCTGAAATGGGGTAGATAAATCTTATATCTAGTAATTTCTACAATTCTCCTTTCACAATCTCTCTTAGGGAAAGGTTAATTCTTCTTTGTGGTTGTCTTACTAGAGTGAGATCATCTCTGATATAGCTTTTGTGTGTACAAAGTTTAGGATCCAGTCCTTTCATATCATGATAATCCCATGCAAATGCATGTTGATGGGACCTTAATAGGTTTGCTAATAACAATTGTCATTTTTCATTCAATTTACTATAAACATTCAAATATCTTCCTTCTGACACCTAAACTTGTGTAGTTAACTCTATCATGGCTACTTCATTAATACATGGCACCTTTAGTTAATATGGAAATAATGTATGGAACATACCCATTGCTGCAGGAAGTCTATTTGAAGGAACAACAGCTGCAGGAAGAGTGGTTGCAAGAAGATCGTCTGTAGGAAGAACGTCTCTAAGAACAGTGGCTACAAGAAGAGCAAGCAGAAGTGTCCTAACCAAAGTAGAAGATGATGCTTCCTCCACTTCATAATGGTTCTAAATGATATTAGCCAACACTTCATCCTCATCTTGGAGTTGCATGAAAGAGCTTCTACCTAAATTAACTTCCTCAACCTCTTCACCAACTTGTGGCCATACAAGATTATCTTTATCATGAGATGGTTGAGTAGGTGGATAAATAACAAACCTTTTTAGTTCTCCTCCCATCTAAAATGGTCACCTGACTGGCATCCAATGTATGCATCTGCAGTAGCTAACCAAGGCCTTCCAAGAATGATGGGATAGCCACCTAGTGTAGCCTTAGGAGAAAGAATCGTAAAATATGTTGGGTATTCCTAGGAGTCTAGAACTACCACAAGATCCTCTACTACACAATCAGAGCATTCCTCACATAGATTCCATTTATGACAACTACTACCACAGGACTACCTGGGTCATTATACTTGGGAATAGTCACTTTTCCTAGCATGATTCAGCTAGCTAGCCCACCACATGAACTGTAGTTGGGTATTTCTTTTTTCTACTTGGCTTCTTGAGATAGGATTCTTTGATTGCTTTGACGTAGATTGGAACATCCTTTATGGCCTAAAATATGAGCTATCAGCAAGCTATAGGACAGTAGGAGTAGATCTCATGCTTGCAATGTTTAGTTGTTGCAGGATGTCTTTGGTCATTACATTGATTGCTGCCCCTAAATCAATGAGAGCATTCCTCACATAGATTCCATTTATGAAAACTGCTACCACAGGACTACCTGGGTCATTAACACAATCAGGCTTAAAATTAGAGCTATCAGCAAGCTATAGGACAGTAGGAGTAGATCTCATGCTTGCAATGTTTAGTTGTTGTAGGATGTCTTTGGTCATTACATTGATTGTTGCCCCTAAATCAATCAGAGCATTCCTCACATAGATTCCATTTATGACAACTGCTACCATAGGACTACCTGGGTCATTATACTTGGGAATAGTCACTTTTCCTAGCATGATTCAGCTAGCTAGCCCACCACATGAACTGTAGTTGGGTATTTCTTTTTTCTACTTGGCTTCTTGAGATAGGATTCTTTGATTGCTTTGACGTAGATTGGAACATCCTTTATGGCCTAAAATATGAGCTATCAGCAAGCTATAGGACAGTAGGAGTAGATCTCATGCTTGCAATGTTTAGTTGTTGCAGGATGTCTTTGGTCATTACATTGATTGCTGCCCCTAAATCAATGAGAGCATTCCTCACATAGATTCCATTTATGAAAACTGCTACCATAGGACTACCTGGGTCATTAACACAATCAGGCTTAAAATTAGAGCTATCAGCAAGCTATAGGACAGTAGGAGTAGATCTCATGCTTGCAATGTTTAGTTGTTGTAGGATGTCTTTGGTCATTACATTGATTGTTGCCCCTAAATCAATCAGAGCATTCCTCACATAGATTCCATTTATGACAACTGATACCATAGGACTACCTGGGTCATTATACTTGGGAATAGTCACTTTTCCTAGCATGATTCAGCTAGCTAGCCCACCACATGAACTGTAGTTGGGTATTTATTTTTTCTACTTGGCTTCTTGAGATAGGATTCTTTGATTGCTTTGACGTAGATTGGAACATCCTTTATGGCCTAAAATATGAGTATTTGAACACATATATACTTTAGCTAATCCAATATATCAAAGGTGGTATCCTCCTTTTCTTCTTTCTTCTTGGCAACTTCCAATCTTTGAGGAAATGGTGGTTCTTGCTCAATCTGCTTGGCTTGGATTGGTCTAGGATTTTTAAGTGCATTTGGCTTAATAGGATCATTTAGAGGTTCCTCCTCTTCCACAGGAAGCTCAGTAATGATGGGCTTGGAAGGGGCTGGTAGAGTGGTTTCTGAACGCAAGTGGATATCACTTACACTCATAGCATATGCAAGGAATTTATTTGAATTAGAAGAATATGTAGGCTTCTATTATGGTTTGTTATTTGGATTGGGTGTGGGCTGAGTTGGTAACTGAGTTGGTTTAGATGCATTTGATTTTGGATTAGTTGGTGGATGCATTATAGCAGGTTGTTGGGGCTGAAAAGGTAGTTGCATGTAACTGGTTGTTTGAGTAGTCCATTGTTGTCCTCTCCATTAATTTGTTTGCTTCCAATTTCCTAGAGGTGGTTTCCAGTGCCCTTGAAATTATTTCCAATTCCCCTGAGGTTGTTGCCACTGGGGTGGAGAACTCTGATGACTAGGCCAAGCATTTGGAGGGTTACTCCAAGGCTGTGGTGGATATCCTCCATAATTGGGTGGATATGGGGGCTTTCATTGGTTAACAAATGAATTGGAGTTAAAATATGGTCCAATATGGGATAGTGGATCTGGTGGCATACCTTATCTTGGAGCCCCAGTTTTCCTTTGTGAAACATAGTAGACTTGGTCTTCTTCAATATGAATTGGCTTGAACTCAGCTAGAACTTGCTTACTTTCAAGATTATCTACCATCTTGGATTTGCAATCCTTTTGTCTACAGTGGGGGAAATACTATGTCAACATTGTCTCTACCTCCTCTTGCTTCTTCTTGGCCTAAAATGTATCTAGTTGAGTAGCTAGATTGTTGATAATGTCCTGCTTGAAGTCTTCCAACAAATGAATGATCTGCATTCTTGAAACTCCACCGGTAGTTGACTTACCCATGGAAGATTTATCAGCTCTCCCTTTCTTTGAAGCTTCCCTAGAGTAATTCTGGCATATTTTCTTGATATCCTCCCAAGGAGCTTGATAAATATCTCCTCCTACCATGAGGTCCAAGGCATCAATGCAATTTTCATTAATTCCTCTAAGGAAAAGACACTTTTGTGAGTCCTGCATGGTGTGAAGATTATTGTAGGAAAAATAAGAACCTTGCAATGTAATCTTCTAGGATATCATCTTCCTTTTGTTGCATCCTCAAAATGTCACCTCCTCTCATGTTGCTACCTATGCAGTATTCCTTGTATTTCTCAAGGAATTTTGTCTTCATGTCTTCCCAAACTTGCACAGTATCCCTTCCTAGGCTCATGAACTATCTTAATGCAACCTCTTTCAAAGTAGTGGGAAATAACTTAAGCCTATGAGCATCAGTAGTATAATCATAACTCCTATAGAGTATGTCAAACTCAAATAAGAAGGTATCAGGATCTTTTGTCACAAGTCCATAGAACTTGGGGGGTGCTGAGGAAGGGATGTTCTTGATGTTTTCAACTTCATTCTGATGGGAAATGGGAAAGGAAAATTTGGTTGGTTTGGTCTATTACTATTTGCATCACCCATGCCTTGTTGATGTGGTTCCCAGACAAAGGGGTTTTCAAGTTGATTTTGATCTTCAGAGGAGACCACGGAATTAGTCAGATCAGGATATGTAGCAGCAAAGGGGTGTTTATCTTCTTCTTCCTCTTCTTCTGGTAGGTTTTGATATTCAACTAGCTAGAATGGATGAGGATTGTTAGGAAGAAATCTCCCATAAGCATCCCTTCTCCTTCCTCTATGCATGCGGTATCACTCACTATCAGTTAGCTCAAAAAAATAATTGGTAAAGAATTAGGGGGCATTACTTCCTAGATGAGGATATGTTAAGAACAACTTTTAGAAACACTACAGCAAGAAAAACTACCAATGAATCCAAAAGACACCATAGCTTGACACCATCCCTGGCAATAGGGCCAAAAAATCTGACCTCTTACAATGATTTTAATAACTAGGCCTTTACAACCATGACTCAAAGATTGGAAATCTAACCTAAATAACTATCTCAATCATCATGAAGGTGCATTTAAATTTTCAGCCCAGGGATGTGAACTTGAAATGGGTTAGCACAGTATATGCACTAGGAACTCGAAGTAGCCATTGCATTCTACAACTAAGAAACACAATATTGAAAGTAAATTACTTGAAAGGGAAAGAGACAGATGTTGAATATCAATCAATGACTATGCTAAGCTGAAATGCATAACATGAATAAAAATCTGGGAACAAGACACTAATCTATCTGCCATATTTCTAACTAAGTACTAAAAATCAAGTAATACTAAACTAATGCTAAACTAATAAGATAGATTACTCACCAAGTGGGCCCCCTTGGATCAGTATCCTCTAAACTAATAAGAACTCAAGTGCTTGAACTCATAACTTTATTTTATTCATTGTGAATCATGCATACAAGAGAGTAATGTATTTGTATTACTAAAACTAGAGAACAAGAGTACAATATTAAATTGTGCAACCTCCTAAAGAAGGAGCATCAAATCATTATTTATACTACATCTAAACAAGGCAGTCAACTCCACGACTAGGAGGACACCATTTAGGGAAAACAGGGGAAAGTGGAGTGATGGAGGTTATGCATGCATGGAATCTGGTCAGACATGCAAGTTCAGATGCAAATCTAGCACAACAATAATGCCCATGCATGCTCAATCATTAAGGTCCACTACAAGGCACTTACGTTCAGTTGCATGAAGAATATTTTTTCGTCGACTGCCTTTGACTTAGAGTGATTCCTCAATTGGTCGTTATGGTGCATGCCCGGCTAGCGGTGTCTTCCACAACTTGGCAAAAACTGTTGGTTTCTTTTTTGTATAATGCATTAGTTAAGTGATTGGACTAACTGCTATTAAGTTAATCACTAAAACTCTTTGGTGATCATCAAAGCTTGTGTTTCTCTAGCAATCTTATGGTAAATTCAACGAGTGGGGGGACAGATTGCATCTCACTAAATACCTCCAAATTTTTTATAGAAATCCAGCTCTTCCTTTGGGGTTTTGAGACAAGGGGAGAAAGGAAATGTAAATTTAAAACATAAAAGGAAATGCGCCAAAGCTTTTACAACATTTCAAACCCAAGTTATTCCTATGATTGACATAAAGGACATAGAATTCCACAACCCCTCATTGTTGGAAAGAGAATGAACAACAAAGGCTAACTTCAAGCACATTGCAGACTTTTAGATATTTTCGTAGGCAATGTTCATTGAGGTTTGATCAAACATAAAGATTCCTTAAAGTAAAAGAATGATATTCCATAAATTACGAGAACTCTGTCTCCTAATACAACATAGCATAACAAAATAAAAAATTTAAGAAAAATAGAAAAGTCCAATGACATAGTCTAATTATCCTAAGTTACTATTTCACCACACAAGCATAAAGTATAGAAATCCACTACTCAAACTATTCGAATATAGCTTTCAAGACACAGTGTTTCATTCAGAACGAAAATATAAAGTAAGAAAACTTGAAAAAGGCCATACATGCATACTCTCAATAAATTCCCCTCAATAGTTCATGCTTTAATTGAAACAAAACTTTGAAACAAAGGTTAGATGCCAATCCGATAATAGTTTAAATCTTAATAGATATAATATGCCAGAATAAAGTAGTTCTATAACTTGCTTCTGAAAACAATTATAAAAACCTTAAGAAAATTAAAAAGAAACACTTCTTTTAAAAAAATAGTTCCTCATAGAAAAAAATAAAAATAAAAAAATTTATTTTCCATCATCACCCTCTTTATATAGCCGCCAAAAGAAAGAAACACTGCTTCAGTCTAGATTAATTTCCACCAGGTGTTGATAGTTGATAGCACACAATTTGATCATAGACCCTTGGTTAGGCCGCAAGAGATGTTTGCATTAACTCTTCAACTACTACATTAATACCTTTTAGATATTTAGCAAAGATAGAAGTCCAAATGTGATCAGATCCTAGGAACAATAGCCTGAAAAAGGACCCAAATGATTGATCATATCATTGCAAGGTATCGTCTCAAAACTTTCATCCCAAAAATTGAGAAAAGAAAAGAAAAGATCAGCCAACTCAGGCAAACTCCTCAATCAGATATATTTATTAGCGGTATAGATAACCCGTGACAAGGAGATGACATGTCAGCAGGGCGAAAACTCCTGAACTTGCAAATATAGCTCTCAATAAAATGTTCAAAAAGTAAATGCATGTCCCAAACCTTCTCCTGAAAGGAAGATGAAAAGGTAAAAGTTATGCAGACACCACATGGTGTATTGTGCACTTTTTCAATAATTTTATTTGAGCATAGGTGCACCTGATACCAAAGACATTTATGAAAACAAAAAACTAAAATGACTGAGGCAAAAACACTTCACAGTTTTGGTGACTCATAGGGGTCTTCACTTTTGTGAAGATTCAAACCTAGGCCTCTAACTATTCCTGGAGTTTGATGAAAGTAGCACGTTGAGCCTCCCAATCTACATTAGTTGGTAGAACAAGGGTTTGGATTTGTCTGTATGTTTGTTCTAGATCAAAAATCTCCTTGAAAGAGATGATGTCCCATCTAGAAGAAATTGCACCTGGTGATAATAGAGCCAAAAAAGAGGGTAGATTTCATGCTTAACATCATCCACCATGGGTACAACACTCGATCTTGGAAGTTTAGTGATGGTTTGGATCTTGCATTAGATTGCCTCATTGATTTTCTCCATTGTCAACGCATCTTCATCTAGGGAAAGAAGAGGAGGTAACAAGAAACCAACCAGGATGGGGAAGTCATTTATGATCTCAGTGACCCTTTTATTCAACACCATCTGGTGATCCTTGCATCTTACCACAACCATGTGATAGTTGATGATCTCATTGGCTTTGACGAAGGTGACCCGCTGATCAAGAATTCCCACTCTTCTAAGAACTTGATTGGTGCAATGCTCAACTTGGAGATAAAAATTTGGGAGTCTGCCACCTGGGGTGAACATGTTTGTATGAAGTGGTTAGCCATCAGACCGAACCTGGCATTCAGTTTCCACACATCCCTTAAAAACTATAAGGTGGGTCCCAACACACACATGGGTGGCTTCAGGATAGTGGTTTACAAATTATATGAGGAAGGGAATTTCATTTTTTTCCTTTTCCCCAAACTCAATGGGTTCGGTCAAACTCAATGGTTCAATCGAACCTCATTGTAGGTTTGACTGAACCCAAAAACCCTAAATAAAAATAATCTTATTTAAAGGGGTTCGGTCGAACCCCCTTAAATAAGATAAAAACAAAAACATTGTCATTTTCGACTGTCATTTTCACTTTCATTTTACCAGATGCTTTCCCTGGTGCATGCGGCCAACTGAGACCGTGATCTACAAATAGTGATCAAACTGACTTCATCTCTCTGGCGAAGGAAAACTCAACTTTGTCTCTCCAAACTTCATCAACTCAACTTGCATATCAAGCACTAGGTATGTGAAATTTGAATTTTGTAGAGTTCAAAATGTTAGAAACCAAGATCACCTGCATGCAATCACCTGTCACATGCAAAAGACATGTAGAACTAAAGAAGATGTTCTGTAAACCTTAAAGTAAAAAATGCATTATTGAGAATCAATTATTACAAAGAGATCAATCCTTATGAAGGAGATCAAGAAACCCTAAAAGGGAAACCCTAAATGAAACCCTAGTGTGCACACTTAATAATTAATCAATTATTAATGTGCCTAAGTTTAGCTTAAGTAACTAAAGGAATAAGTGACTTAATTTATTAACCAATATGATATAATTAATTAAGTGGAATAACTTATTACTCTAACACCCCCCCTTAAGATGAACTTAGGAAGAAGCTAAAACACTAGAATAAGATGCATGAAAGCAAAGATGGGTCCTGGCAACAAAGGCATGATCAGGTACCCATTTACAAATGCAAGAATGAGGTAGAGAAGGGAAAAACCCAGTGGGACAAAACAAAATGCATATGTTTGTTAATTTTGAAACCCTAAATGCCAAATTTTTCAAATTTGTTGAATTCAAACTGCATTTGTTTGAAAGTTTTTAAAGCATTTTCAACATACACTATTTTGCTTCCACATTTTGCATACATTTTTACCAGGGCACCTCCAATTTATTTGAGGCATTATATCAAATAGTTCATTAACAAATTTATTTGAGAAATTATATCAAATATTTCATTATATAAAGTTTCTAGGGTGCATACAATGGAAACTTGGATAAAATTCTTCATATTTTGCCTTTGAGTCTTATGACATTACTCCAAAAATGGTTGGTGAACTAAATGTATGAATCGAAGAATAAATTTAGAGGAAAGAAACTAGATTGTTTGAATGAAATGTATAATAAATTACCCCTTAACTTAAAATTTAAATTCAAATTAGCAAGTTGAATTTACCTCTCTTTATGATCATTTATTATAATTTAAAATTTGAAATAATTTTGTTTTACTCTTAATTATATATATATATATATATATATATATATATATATATATATATATATTAGATGCTTAAATTTTTATGTCCTATGTGTAAATGAAATATGCCTTCCCATTTCAGCAATCAAAGCTATGGATAGCCTATAAAATAAAAAAGCTACCTTGCTCCTAAATGGAAAGACCAAGTGAAACATATATAAGAACTTAATAGCATATGGAAACAAACAATATAAAGTTATGAAGTTCAAATAGAACCACAAGTTGTATCATTTGAATGTGGGTAGATTTGTTGGTACCATTAGATGCAACATGCATATAGTTCCCTTAACAATATGGACAAGTAGATTTGACAACTCAAATCATACATATTTTCCAATAGACTCTATCTCACTAGGAAGATATCATTTGTAACATTAAAATTGTCCATCTCTACACATTTTTAGTGGTAGGTAGGTATTGCACAATAAGATAGAGGATGTAAACTAATTGAGACTTGGATAGTATTTTAGAAGGAATTTGAGGTGTGGAAACACTTCCCATATTAACCTATCAAGTGATAAATATGAAAAATAGATTTAATTTTAGTTACAGGAAAAATGTAGAAATTGTAAATTTATAACATAATTATGTACATGGAAAAATCCTCTTGGAAGAAAAATCCCACAACCAAAAACATGAACCAATTATATTATTTGATAATAATATCATTTACAATAAAATATCCATGTGCATACCCTTATAGTAGTATCATCAACATGTGAATATGGAGTAATTTCTAGTAGCATGATGATACCTACAAAATCATTATGCTTTCTCCATCTCAAGCACCCATAAATAGGAAAAATTTAAACCATAAACCAAGTGTGGTTTACCAAAGCCATGAGCCAAAATAATGACCTAAAAATGGCACCAAATTTGGCACAAATTCCAACACCATATTCCTTGACTTGGTTTATAGGATGTATTTAGCAAATGCTTTACATCTTGTCAAAAAAATTCAAATCCTCCTCCTCATAACCGACACTCCATTTTTGACATATTCAAACCCATTATTTAAGATTATCTTGATGATTTTCATAATTCTAATCAATATTCTAGTGTAACCCCCTTTTTTATTCTCTTATGTGTCATATAACATTTCATAAGTAATTCCCATCTTACAATTTCATACAATGCTCTTACAACTTCTTAAATATATAAAAGGGACAACCCTAGTTCAATTAGGATTATTTAATTATTATCACCTACATCCATTCATTACATGTTATTAGTTTTTAGTTGCACACATTATTAGGAAATATGCATTGTCTAAGCAATTGGGGTATATTGCATGTTTGAGAGTGTTTTCCTTGATCTTTTATCTAGTTAAATTAATATCCTTTAAAATCTTGTTTTATGGAGTTTTCATCTTAACTCTAATATGGCTAGCAAATAAAATGACGATTGAATCATTTTTTGATATAATAGCTAATGACAACCATATAAAGAGCCACATTAAAGAAGATGAAAAATAATGATCAAGACTATGATTTAGATACATATGTTGCTAAACAAGATATTTTCCTAAATTGATAATTACGTATTGATGCACCTCTCCACCCTAAATATCCTCACTCATTGGCTAGTAATTTATATAATGTATTAGGTGGCTATCCTTAGGGAATTAATACTATTCATAATATTACCACTCTAATGGATTTTAATAATGTTGTACCCTCTATGCATCCATCTACCCTTCATCCTCTTATAATATTCCTCCTATCATACTATAGTTACCACTTCCATGGGATCCACCACCCATGTCCTACCGCCTTTCTCTCCACTAGTATTTTTCTTATCTCCCATCCTTTTATATATGTTCACACCATTGTTACTACTAGCACTATCCTATACAGATATGTTCTTCATACCATTCCTCCTTATCCTATAAAAATCTAACCTTATAGTGTAACTTCTCCTTCCATTACCATGTTATTACCTTTCTAGACCTTCCCCTCTTTATACATTCTCCTTTTTATCCTACACTACTTCTACCACTAATATATCCCTATACCTTGGATATACTATTGAAGAAATTTAACTGACTTTCAATATCACAAAAATTAGACCCATATTTTTAAATGTAAAATGTGTATAATAATTTAGCACAATCCATGCTTCCTAATTCAACTTCACTAATATCTATCGAATTAACTTAGGTTTATTACAATAAGATAATCATATAGCCATAATTAGTTGTCAAGATAATGGTAATTTTTTTAATAGCCATATTTATCCTTCCACATGCCACCATTAGACATACACATAAGATTCATGAACATCCATACCTATGAGCATCCAAATACAAGAAATATAACTATATATCATGCACATCATCAACATACACATAAAATATCACACCCATCATCAACACAACTAATAGTTCCCATATCATATTATCTATGTTCTCATACAAATGTGTCTTCAAATACATCAAAGCACTCATGAGTAAATCCACTCTGTAGAGCATACACACAACTAAAAAGGTGCCCCTAAGGTATTTGTCTCCTATATCTATCCTCTTAGCCTATCCTTCTCTATGGATATGTTCCACTATTGGTGTAATTAAATGTCTTGTACGTTGTCCTAGGTCATGATTACACCTTAGTTAAGTTTACTTAGGGACCACATAGGAGGTTGTTGGAGATTTTCCACCTTTGGTGGACTTGACATGTCATTACCACATCACTTCCACCTTTTGTGGACACATCATGTGATTATCTCTCCACCTTTTGTGGGTGATCCACCTTTTGTGGAGATTATCACATTATCCTTTCCCACTTTAGATGGAGTGATAACTTTTCATTGTTGTCTCATGTCATAAGATTACGACACTTGTCATAATCTTATGCCCTCCTATGTTCTCACCTTGGCTATATAGCCAAGGGGTCTCCTATGTACATTTGTACCATCATTAGCTCATTACATTCTATCATATTGATAGAATATAGTTTATTCTTGTCATCTTGTCTCTATCTCTCTTATGGTTGTGCTTTCTATTAGGCCTCTAGATCTTGGGTGGCTACCTTCATAGCCAATTCTTACATGGTATCAGAGCTTTTAGAGTGCCTTTAGTTAGTCTTTTGGAGAGATTTTTGGAGGGTTCCATTTTTGGCCTTGTGTTGCAGGTGCATTTTGGGAGCTTGTTGCATCAGATCTGAGCTTGCCATTGCATCCAAAGTGTCCGAGATAGTCATATTTTCCTTTTGTTTCATCTTAGTTGGACATTGGAGGCCAAATCTACAAAGGGTTGAAGATTGGAGGTGGTTTCCAGATCCAGGAGGTAGCTTCCACTTTAGAGCATTTTCAGCTGAAAAGGACATCGCCATTGCATTCAGAAGGGCCAAAAACCCCTAAATTGACTGTCAAATCATCTGAATCGGAGCAAGTTGCTCTCGGAGGCAAAATTTTTTAGCAGGCGGGCTGTACAGCCCTACCTACGCAAGTACGATTTTATTAAAAAATAAAATTATTATTTATTTTCTGCAAATAAATATTCCCATTTTTTGTTTTAAAAAAAATAAATTTAAAATCGGAATTTTTTTAATTTTTAAATCAAAGTTTTTAAAAAAAAATATATATATATTTTTGAACTGCGTATGCAGGTACACAAAGCCTAACCGAAGAATTCTTCAAAACCGGTACTGTACTAACCACAGTACTACGTACTGTGAACCAAGGTACTACATACCGCTAACCAAGTGGTGCTAAGCATGGCGACAGGATTATCCATCTACCATTATGCTGGTAGCATGCATCCTTCCAATCTCACCGCCTTTTTAAAAGTTTTTAATAAAACTTTTATTTTATTTTTTATTTTTTTAAGTTTTTATAAAAAACTTTTTTTATGAATTTTTTAAAGTTTTTAAAAATAAAACTTTTAATAAATATTTTGTTGTTGTTTTTAAAAAAAAACTTCTAATGTTTTTTTCTTTTAATAAATTTAATTAAAGTTTTTAATATTTAAAAAATAAATCATGTTTTTCTTTATTAATTTTTAATAAAGTTTTTTTTTAAAAAATTAAAAATAAATTGTTTTTCTTTTATTATGATTTTAATAAAGTTTTTTTTATTAAAAAATTTCATTTTCTTTATTATTTTAATAATAAAGTTTTTTCATAAATAATGCTTTTAAATTAAACTTTTTAATTAAGTTTTTTTTAAAAACAAATCATGCATTAATAAGCAAACTTGGGAAAATTATTTTGCCTCCCGATCGAGCCTTGTCTTGGACCATTTGTTCCTCTAATCGACAGTCAAATGGGGGCCAGTTGCTCTTATCGACATCCACCTGGAGGGCTTTCTTCACAGTCTTCAACTTTGGGTTTTTTGGTTGGCTTCTTCATCAACATTTCCAGATTTGCATCATGTTGATTGTAGTTCTCCTCTTTCTAATGTTGTAATTGCACTAAAATAAAGTGCCACAATCTACTATTTCAGTGTACTATGTCATGTTATGTATGCTTCTTTGGATTGATCTATGTATCTAGTGTTAGTTCCTATCTACTTAGTGTATGCAGCGGCTGGTTACCCATGCATTTCGGTGAGATGGACTAATCACCATATAGACTCCTATTTTGGAAGGACTCTACCTATCTTCAGAAGTTTGGTTCTACATCCAGAGACTTGGTGCATGGCTCCAGTGAGACTTGGATTGTACAAATTGTGCATGGCTCTAGTGAGACTTAGATTGTACTAATCTGCTATTATTGGGCATTCAGTTGATGCTCACGTAGTTGTCTTCTTGGTTCCAACCTTATTCCTGTTGCATTGTGGATTCTTCTATAGTTCTTCATTGATAGATTCTGTAGTTATTCTTGAGTTGACAGATTTAGCTCAGTCACCAGTTATGTGGCATCTTCTACAGTTGTACCTGATTCTTTCCATCAGTGCTTTGCACAGTTTGGCATTTCTTTGGAACAACATTTGGAGGACTCATCATCATCCTTGGTCCGCTCTACTTCAGCTTTCACATTGTTCTACATTCTCTCCTTCTACAGTTTAGATTGGAGACTCTTGACATTGTGATATTTGAGCAGTGACTCTCTATTGAGGGGGGGTTGCATGGACTATCTCTTATGGGGGGGAGGACTTTTTCCTCACTTGAGGTTTTATCCTTCCTAGAGCATGATTCTTATTTTGTATTTCATCTCTCTTTTGGGGGGTAGTTTTTTCCCACTAGGTTTTTCTATCTTTACTCCACTTGTGAGATATTTCATTGCATTTGTACATGGGTACCTAACATGGCCTAGTAGCCGGGACCCATCTTGCATTGTTTTCTTTTGTGTACATTCTCCCTAAGTTGCACTTAAGGGGGGGTGTTGGTGCAATTAAATGTCTTGTACCTTGTCCTAGGTCATGATTACACCTTAGTTAAGTTTACTTAGGGACCACATAGGAGGTTGTTGGAGATTTTCCACCTTTGGTGGACTTGACATGTCATTACCACATCACTTCCACCTTTTGTGGACACATCATGTGATTATCTCTCCACCTTTTGTGGGTGATCCACCTTTTGTGGAGATTATCACATTATCCTTTCCCACTTTAGATGGAGTGATAACTTTTCATTGTTGTCTCATGTCATAAGATTACGACACTTGTCATAATCTTATGCCCTCTATGTTCTCACCTTGGCTATATAACCAAGGGGTCTCCTATGTACATTTGTACCATCATTATCATTCATTCTATCATATTGACAGAATACAGTTTATTCTTGTCATCTTGTCTCTATCTCTCTTATGCTTGTGCTTTCTATTAGCCTCTAGATCTTGGGTGGCTACCTTCATAGCCAATTCTTACATCCACTCATATCTACCACCAGGTGATCCATGTCTCAATCCTTGTCAAGGTCACTCCTCCTCTCTACCTATATCCTTTCTCAATGAGCTAGATCTATCATCTGCTACTCCCAAAACACCTACATTTAAATATTAAAAAATGTTTAATAAATCATACAACATTGATTAAAACTAACTAAACAATGAAAGCATTTAATATTATAACACCTTATGAATTATATTGAATGTCCCCACCTTGAAATTTATAGCCATCGATGTCAATCACTTATTCATACTATAGCTTTGTTCTCCAAAACACATACATTTATATAAAAGTGAATTTTTAAGAAAAATAATATTTAACCTACTTTTAACTCAACAATAATGGATGTATTTCTATCATAAACTCTTCGTACTCATAACAGAATCATGACCTAGGTAGAGTATAAAAAATGTTGTTTCCAACCTCATATGTAAATCTAGAGTTAGAGTGTCAAAATTGTTGAATTTCATCCTTTGTGCTATTAATTAGCTTCTTATCGACTCATGGAAGCCTACTACTAAAAGCCCAAGTATGATTTTCAATAGGACTTTCTAATCATGATCTTATTGATAGTACTTTTGATAATGTTTTACGATTTAGGCTTAATTCAAGACAAGTTTACCTTAATAATTGAGCCTTTTTAATTTTTTAATTTCTTACTAATGATGTTATTACTCTATGAGCAACTCTTTTATCTTTTTCCTTACTATTATTTACAATAGAATTGAATGCATTAAAAAAAATTTAACAACAATATTATTTCGATCAAACTTTTTGTTTACATGAATCTTTGAAATTTATTTAGTAATGGTCTCATTTTGTACATCTTTAGTAATTGTATAAAAAATTGGAATTTTTTGGTTAATGTCTTATTGGAAAACCATTCATTGAAATTTTTTGAAGCCCACAACCAAATGGTTTGTGATGACCTCTTGCCTTCAAGAATTTCTATTATGCTCATCAATTTCAAACCATTTTGGGGTTCTTGAATGTTTTTAAATTTTAACAAACTCATTACAAAAAGATGGATTTTGAATTTATTTTTCTTCTTCACAAAGGTTCTTTCTTCTAATGTAATTTGGAGACACATTGAGTTTCATTGGTTCATGTGAGCTATCAATTTAATCATTGTTATCAACAAGTCGATTATTGAGTGCAATTTCAATGTCATAGGTTTCATATCCACATTAGTCAAGAAATTGTTGATGTATTTCTTCTTCTTCTTCTATGATTCTACTCTTATCAATAGGTGTTCCATCCAATTTTACAATATTTTCACATTCATGTTCAACATTTTTATTTTCAATATTATTGTCACTTTCATTTTTTAAACATTTCATTATATTGAACATTAAAATATATCTAATTTAAATGTCATTTAAGGGTAAATAAGGACCTTCATCTTCTTTCAATAATTAACATTACAAATTAATACTTGGTTCATATTGTATACCCACCTCCCAATGGTCTTGGAATGGATGCATTTAGATCGAGAAGGATTTCAAAAGGCTCATGGTACTTGTGGACCCCTCAAAGGCATGATATGTAACACATGAAATTTATTTATGAAATTTAGTCTTTTGTTGTTGGCTTCTAGTATGAATGGTATCTATACTTGGTGGAATTCTTAGTTGAGACTCTCAATGTTCCATTGTTGGTTTCTAGTATGATTATACAATATGCTCGCCAAACTGTATTAATTTCTAATGTTAATTATTCAAAGAAGGTTTTGTTTCATAAGAGACATGTTCACATATTCCAAGGCATGTTATTATCCACAATGCATGAAACTTCTTCGTGCATCTCTACCAAGTTCTAAACAGATACATATTTGCCATTTCCATGGAAAAGATTGATGATTTTGTACTGATGTATTCAACCAATGTGCTTTTGTAACATGTAATTAGACAATTGGTCATTTGTACTAGGACCTTATTGGTCTTTTTGATATTTTGTAAAATGTGTTACTCGGACTACAACTGGGGGTTTTCTTGTTGGTGCTTTCCCGCCAGTATGTCTACCTGAACCAGCTATATGTAAAATATTATATATAAATAAAATTATAAGTGGTCTCCCACATTTTCTTTAAAAAAAAAATTCTTATAAATGTCCACATTTTTTCCTTGACACAGATGTTATTTCTTAAAATATTTCTTATGATTTTTCATAATGTTGACTAGTCAATACTTTACTATAAATATTCTATAGTCATGCTCTTAAATGTCATAAAAATATGTCATAATTGTAAGTTTTAGACAAAAAATATGATATGATATGGTGGAAAAAACCAAGATACAAGTTGGTTTAGTTCTCATAAACTCTCTAAAAAATAATTGAATTCCTAGATCCTAACTAGAAATACCATGAGTGGTTTAGATCCCATTTTAGACAAAAAATATTCTTATACTCATCACTAGTTCACTTGGACCAACTAAAGAGATGGTGAACTAAAGGAAACTTAGTTGTATTGATAGATTAAAACTTAGTTATTTCTCTTTCCATTGTCCCCTCTCCACAAAACACCCTTATTTAAGTAGATTCTATTAAACCTATCTCACATATCACCTCCCAATTCTTTAAACTTTTCAAACTTCTTAGTCCTCATACCTAATAATCTATCCTTCAAGCTCAACACTTCCCACCTCAATCAAATTGATCACCTTGCTTGCCTAATATCCCTTTGATTGATGTTCCTAGACCTCTTCAAAATGGTAAGTGGATACAAATGTGGAATGATGCAATTAAATCTATTGCACTACCTTACTATGATCTTACAATAAGAATATGGCTAGAAAGAGATCTAGAATGGAAAAAAAATATGGATCCAAATAGAAAAAAAAAACTTGTTTTGGCTTTAGCACAGTTTACTAATAACTTTTCTACAATGAATGGTTGCTTTCGTTGAAATAAAACTTAGAATATTTGAACTTAATTGTGGTAGAGGATCTCAATTAAGAGATAGGCTACATTGGATGAAAGGATATAAGGGATACAAATTATTTTTTAGTTATCTCAAACATATTTACATTCTCGAGAGTGGATAATATCTATCGTTGATCAAGAGAGGTAGTTCCATGACAACTCTAATGATATTAAATCCATTTTCCTCCAACATTACAAATAATTTTTAATTGATCTAGTTGAAGGAGATCCACATCAAGATATAGTGAAAAATTATGGGCATAACAATTATATATTTTTTAACATATATAATATGTATGGTTGGATTAGTGAGATATTTATAACAAGTATGCAATGAAGTCAAAATTTATTAGATTTGATTCTTAATAAATTATTTTTAACAATTCAATTTATAGCTTTATGCAATCTATAAGTTTAAATAGTTTGATGGTATCTAAAATTTATACATATAAAAATATGATAAATTTCTGATTATTTTTCTTTCCAATCTATAATTTTTTTATGTTCTTGGCTATATAATTGAAGTTCATTTATTTTAACAACTATTAGATTAAATATTTTTATCCCAAATTATTTTCAAATAATTCTATACTAATCTTTGTATTCTTATTCTTTCTTTCATCGTTTCATTTAAAATTTGAACCATTTAAGAATGCTATGTTATAGATTATAGTTGTCTTCCAATTCTTTTTAAATTGTTAATGGTATGAAAATATTATTGATAAGTAGATGAATTATTACAAGTTCTATTTTAGATTTGTATTCCCTTTATCTAGATATATTATTTACCAAAGTCTCATTGCTCTTTTAGGTGTACTATATATATATATATATAACATGGAAAATGCAGATCATGTTCCACCTATGCTAGATTCTTTGTTTGCAAATACTAGTAATGAGATTAAAAAATTGAGAGGTTAATTAGCACAAGGTGCAAACCCAGGGATATATAGTGAACCATGCATGTTAATATTGCATAGTCTAGAAAAACTAAAAGATGAACTTGAGAGGACTAGTGTATATTCTCTAGATAGAGTGACAGCTATTCTTTCCCGCATGCGGGAAGAAGTACATGGTGATGTTCCCCTTAAACAAATATAGGATAGTGTCACCAAAGAAATGATAAAAGCCACTTGTTTTCCATTTTATCAAAATGTGTGTAACGTTAGGGGATACCAAGTCACCAGATGCGTCAATCATGCTATGGCCTCATTGATCTACCCACAATTTCTCACAACACATGGTCTATACCCAAACAATGACCAGATTCCATTATATTTTGTTCAGTAGTTGTATGTTGAGGTCCATTTGGGCTTCAAAGTTAACTACCTGGACATTCCACCATATGTTGGTCAGGGGCATGGTAGGATTGCTGATAGGCCCACCTATCATCGAGCAGATAGACCACCCCCAGTGTTTAGGGTATTGGTTGGTGATAGGTCTCCTACTCTCACCCCAACTCTAGCCCCCATAGGAAATGAGGTTGTCATTGATTCCCAAAAGGAAGCAATTGACACTGGAGGTGACATTGCGGCTGCCACCACTAGGATATCTAATGATCATGTAGGTCAGTATTTGATGTCCATACATTCCTGATCCACACCATTTTTCAGCATAGTGGACCACCATGGATCCTTTTACAATGGTTGGAATCCCTACTCCTACATGGCTTGATGCACTTACAGGATATATTTCATGCATGACTCTGCATTGTTTGGCTGAGGACCTATTGGAGGAATATTCCCACATTGCATTAGACAATGGGATTGGTATAGAGCATGTTAGAGAGCATTTGAGATGTAGAGGTCATTCAGTTCTAGGATCCCATCACTCTCAGCCGAGCACTAGTCTGCATCAGGATCCACCTACAGTTCATATGACAACTGCACAGACTATGGGTTTTACTAATATGTTGATTGGTTCTGGTTCATCATCACCGATGCCATCTCACCTTCATAGTCCTCTACATTCATCATTTATGGAACGACATGGGATAGATCAGTTGGATGCAAATGTTGATTCGTCGCTTGATCATTTCATGGATATGGTGGAGGTGACTATTTCAAAGGACTTAGGTCATCCGATATCAGATGATATTCATGTATGTGTGCATGTGCATGTTTCAATTCTTTTTTTTTTATTTTTAATTTTTTCTAACTAGATATTCATGTAAGTTGATATATATATATATATATATATATATATATATATATATATGTATATATATTGTTACAGGTGGACATACCTCATATCACTACTAGCCTTGGTACTGATCATGTGCATGATCGATGTGACTCTGTGGATGAATCTGCTGCCAGTGGACATGTGAGTTTTTTATTTTTATATAATCACATGTGTATATGTACATGCAATATTTATGTATGCATAGATCTAGATTGATATTTAAAAATAAAAGTTCATATAATAATAACTTTCATAAAATTTATTTAATATAAATTATATGTATTTAACACATCCTATACACAATTTTATTTGTAGGGCTCAGCACATCCATCAGAGCAAGACTGTTCTCATTCAGATGGCCATTCGACTAGAAGTAGACACTCATATTAGGCCATGCACACTAGATTTTTGATCTTTACCACATGCATTTTCTTATACATGATGATCTTTAGTATTTGAGATTTGATGATCTCTAACTTAAATTTTCTTATATGATATACATACATTTGCTTATTTGTTGATCTTTAGTATTCGACATTTGATGATTTTTAATTTACATTTTTCTTATATGATATATACATACATTTTCCTCTTTGCTTTTAATATGTGCTATGTTTATATGTATTGAATCCCTTTACATGTATGTACATGTGTTTTCTTATGGTTTAAACATGCTTGCACATAATATATGTATGCATTTTCTTTAAATATTCAATATACATATATGTTTTCATATTTTATGATCTCTTACAACTTACATTTCCTTATATTCAATATACATTTGATCTCTACTAGAATTTTAGGGAAATCAATGCCACTTTATAATTAAGTTCATTCATGTTGATCACAATAAATACTTTTTAAAAAATGACTTAAGCAACATGAACCATTGAGTTGAGAACAAGATATAATCTTTTTGACAAGTAACTTGAAATTCAATTCAAATATAATTTTAAGAAAATTCAATTCAAATTATATTGAGCTATTATACATTTTTGACAAGTAACTTGAAATTCAATTCAAATATAATTAAGAAAATTTAATTCAAATTATACCTCTATTATACATTTTTGACAACTAACTTGAAATTCAATTCAAATATAATTAAGAAAATTCAATTCAAATTATACCTCTAATATACATTTTTGACACTTTAACAAAATTCTAAAATTACTAGATATGTTATGCATACCTATCAATTAAATAAAAACAAACTCCACAATGAAATAACTTGTTTGTTTACTACTTGATTCATTTAAACTAGGATCTAGTTATTCCATGTACACTTGAATATTTTTGATTCACTTGGAGCACAAAATTTGGAGAAGTTTTTGTGCATTTATCAAGGAGGCCAATATTGGAGCTTGACAACTTTTCATTTTTATCAATCAAGGAAAAAATTGGAGGATAATTTAACTAAGTTGGTAGAGGACTTGTTTAAAGTCATCTTTAAGTTGAAGAAGAAAATGGGACAACAAAGAAAAAGAAAAAATGCATCTCAACAAAAATTGTCAAAAGAAGAAGAACAAAAGAGGTGTGAACAAAACTTGGAAAATTATCATAGAAAGAAACAAGGTACATGCTTGTTTCTTCTCTCTCTCACTCTCAAGTCTGTGTTTAGGACTTTTACTTTGAATTTTTCTAACCATCATTGCACTTGAATGACTATAAATACTTTTAAATGTCCTCAAGTCATCTTGGTCATGCAAGTTGCAATGTTTATATGATCCTTGACTCAATTCCTTAAGCCAATTCTTTTTGTTTCAATATTTGTGTTTTGTGTCTTTGGTCTTTTATTTTCATCACTTCAATGTTCTCAAATTATTTTTATGTTTTATGCTCTAGGGATTCCTCAAGCTGGAGTCGATCCAAATCTAGATATTGGATCAAACGAATCCGTTGAAGAACACATGGACCTTGAAGTTAGGGAGGAGACCCAAGTTCAAACAATGCTTGTTGGAGAGGGGTCAAGATCACTTCCTTCTACTGGTATGGATGAGCATATAAAACTAGCACAAAATTCTCTCACTTATAGCTCATCATGTTTTATCAGTTTGTTTTCTTGCATACATAAAATTCACTTATATTTAACATCGTCTCTCAATTTTGTTTGCAAAATATTTTGTGACACATGTGTTGGAAGGGATCAACAAGAAGGAAGTTTTCATGCTCAAGTCGAGCCAAATCTAGACATTGGATCAAATGAATCTTCTCAAGAATGCATGGTCCTTGAAGATAGGGAGGAGGCACAAGTTCAAACAATGCATGTTGGAGAGGGGTCGGGATCACTTCCTCCTACTGGTATGGATGAGCATATAAAACTAGCTGAGAAGGTGGGGAAACAAATTTCTCATAGAAATTTAGATCATTTACTTGAAATGGATATGGAGAAACTGAAACATTATGCCAACCGGCCTTATAATAAGAGAAAGAGGTCAATGACTAAATATGCAAATGGAATGATCAATCATCATTTCAATCATCTTGATACACTTGAAAAAACCAAATTTTTATCACATTTACTTCTTCGTGATGAGCTCAAAGAGTCATTACAATTGTTGGGTGTTCATTCAACATCAAATAAGAAGAAACACATGGGATTACAAAAGGATATTGTTCAAAAATTTAAAAAGGGTTTAGATTCCATTGGGAAAGGATCTCGATCAGTGGATAAGGCCACTACAAGAAGGGTGATGTTGACATCTATTGTACATCAAGATATAGCAAGCAAAAGAAAAATGTCTGCACTTTCAACTGAAATTGGTTATAGTAGAACCACATTGATAAAATATGAGAAAAAGAGAAAGTTTTTGGATGGGAGTTTAGAAGGCAATTGGGAAATTATATGTAGAGCTCCCCATTCTGACAAGATTGAATATGTTGTTAGGAAATTGGTCTCAAGTTTTTGGCATGATCAGACTCGTCCATCATCAAATACTAGAGATGTTATGAGACACAAGATTGGACCCAGTATTTATGAAAATCATATCAAACATTGGCTAGACATAACACAATTTGAGATGTATATGAACTTTTTTAATGCATATCCTCATATAAAGATTGGGAAAACAATGTTTCAAAGGTTAAAGCCATATTATGTGAAGATAAACAAGTTTTTTGAAACTTGTTTTTGTCGTTATCATATTGAATTTGATCTCTACTATCAGGTGTTTCAAAAGATGAGAGAAGAAAGATGCAGGTTTCAAAATGCACCTCCTAAATAGGAAAGTTTTCTCATAAAGTCTATATTATGTGATCATGAAAATGGACCTCAAATAAACTACATAAAAGGAATTTGTGAGATGTGGAAATTTGGCTAAATTCCCTTCAAGAATTGAGGATACTGACCTAACAAACACAATAAATTGCAAGAGGTAAGTACTATTTTTAGATAGTTTATTTGTTTCAATTTCTCATAGATCAAGTTATTTGGATTCTCTTTGATGTAATGTTTCATTGATCAAGTGTGGTTTATTAGTTATTCACATATTTTACTGACATGGGTACAAGTATGTAAAGTTGCAAACAAATTTTGGGAAAGAATCCACAAGGTTGAACTATGTAGAAGAGGATATTCCCATTAGAAAATTTATGGAATATTTTCAAAAATTGATATGACCATACATACATCATTCCTTTTTTGCTAAGTGGCAAGCACAACAATTCCAAACATTGAGAGATACTTTCCCACATGGAATAGTTCTATCAATAGTTGACTTTGCAGAAAATTACTCCTTTGTACATCAAACGGAGATTCAATCAGAGTATTACTTTTCAAAGAAGATCACTATTATGGTTCATGTGTGTTATCGACATGCACAATCAGAATTAGATGGTGTTGAGAGTACAGATGAAGAATGAGCCATTAAGAAAGACTATCACTTTTATATTAGTGATGATAAAGAGCATGACACACTTTTTGTCCAACATTTCTTTACAATATTTTTTGAGAATTTGAGAAGCAAGGGTGTAAAATTTGAAAATCATTTTGTATGGTCAGATGGATGTGCGCACAATTCAAATCTTCATGACCATTCTATGCACTTTGTAGATATCATAAAATCTACAAAATACCACATGTTTGGAGTTTTTTTGAGAGTGGGCATGGAAAGGGTGAGCATGATGGAGCATGAGCTTGCATCAAACGAGCTTTAAGAAAGCATCAAATGAGTTATCCAGAAGATCATCTAGACAATGCACATGATGTTGTTGAATGGTGCAAGAAACACTTTGCATCAAATGTGGTCAACACATCTTCAAGAACAAACCGACACATTCCACATAGAGTGTTTTGGGAGATATCGGGTATGTATAAATTACATTAAATCAAAATTTTGAATTTATTTAAATTTAAAATATATATATATACATATTTGTTCACATAAGTTTTTTGTTGTACATATGTATCTAGGTGTGGATAGAAGATCGATGCATGGATGCAAGAGGGTAGAAAAAACAAGATCTTTGCATTGTGTTAGGAGTTCAGATAGTCGCCATGGATGGATATTAGACACAAGGGATTAGTCTTGTTTTTGCACTGAGTGCATTGAGGGAAACTCTAATTATGCATGCAACAATCAAGAACTTGGATATGTTGGTAAATGGGATACGGTGCCACTAGTTGTTTTAGAAACATATGATGAAAACAAGGAAGAGAGATTTGAAGACATTCCTTTGATTTCAATTGATTATGACCATATTTTAAGATTGGTTAGAAAAGGTACACATGTGTAAGTTTTCAATAATTTAAATATTATATATATCTAGTTAATGATCTTTAGAGACATTTCTATTTTTTTAGAATTTTTTTGTGTAAATTTGGTGTACAGGAGATGTTTTTGCAATCATAGCAAAGCCTGGAAACATCTAAGGTGTTAGCTATTATTTATTGCGCTAAAAAGAAGAGGGAAATAAGCTAACGTAACCCGAAACAAGTGATGGAATGTCATTTCCCCATAGGTGAGTTTGAATTTAAAATTTTATATACATTGTATTCACATGTCCACATTACATTATAAACATTAAATATATATTGTACAACCTTGAGCACAAAATGCACATGTTCATGTCTTACCTTAGGTTCATAAGCCATGCAGGTTTTGTTGTAGTGCAAGGGACATATCTAAAACAAGCCAAAGTTGTTCAACATGGATTCATTTATAATTATCAACCCGACAACAAGG
>VDFB02163707.1:47774-84131 GCA_007258455.2 Sequoia sempervirens
CTCTCTTGAAAGTCTCTCCCTCCTACCCACTCTCCCTCTTGAGCTCCTCTACCCTTAACCCTTAAACCCTAGGACCCCCCACCCTTTATCTCTCTCCCATTCTCTCCTCTCCCTCTCTCTCTCTCTCAAGTATCTCCGTCCTACCAAGGATTAAATTTGATGGTCGACTTTTCCTGTCAACAAATTTTTTATTGAAGATTATCTATTCAAGGGTGCCCTTAAAACATTATGGTATACCTTAGTGTATGTAAAATTATATATAAATCAAAAATTTACATCATTATAATTCTATATAAATTTTGACAGTCTATCCAAAATATCTCCTTTTATCTGATACAATCTTCTTAAAATTTTGATTGTATTCTACGGAAAAAATCTCTAAATACGGTCATACAGCCATCAAATTTAAGCTCTGCCTCCTACCCCCACTCTCCCTTTCTCTCCCACTCCCTCCATATCTCTCTCTCAAGTCATAATTTAAAAAGAATATAATTTATATTTATATTAATATTAAAAATTAATTTTTAATAGAGGGGGTTCGACCGAACATCTTTAGAATGTTCGATCGAACCCAATTTAAATATATATTTTTATTCTATGTTGAATGGGTTTGGTCAAACCCCTATTCGACCAAACTTTTTTTTTGTTCGACCGAACCCACTTATTTTCACCCTCATCCCCTGAGGCACCAAAATTGCTGAGAATTTTGCACTTTGAAGCTTGATTTGAGAATGAAAATGGAGGAGATCTCATAAACCCAACTAGTATCAGGTTCCCCTCAAAATGTGCTATCCAATGAAAATAATTTTAATATGTTTTGATTATATTATCTATTTGTTTTCTAAGTTTTATTAAATATAGGTTTTTCACCAAAAACAAAACTCTCTGTTCTACACATGTGGAAGAAAGAAGATTATCAAAAAAAAATTAAAAATATGAGTGCACTAGATATTGGAGTCCTTGATCCAACAACAAAAAAAGAATTTTGATACATACAATGAAAGTTATGCGTTATACTGTCGTGTTATGTCTGAATTGTAATTGATTTGACTTTGAAACTTGATTAAAGAAAAAATATTCAATTAAAAACTATCTACCAAGTGGATGGACTAGATATTAGAGTTACAAATCTAAATTTTAAAGAATTGGAATTTTATCTTTCAAGGAAAAACATTTGTGTTATACGGTGTGTGTCACTTTTTAAAAATGTTGTTTTTTGAAAAAAACCAATTTTCATGGGAGATGGAAAAAGAAGTGCAATCTGATTCCAAAAATTTTGAAAAAAATATTTTTAGAATCTACAGACAAAATATGACAAGACTCTAGTTTGCATCATCTTCAAATTCCTCATGGTTTAACCACTATAGGTGCCCAAATGTGAAGATTTAGTTTAAAAAAAACAAATCAGTGTCCAATTTGGCCAAAAATTGTAAACCACTATTGTGGGATCACCCATGCTAGTCACTATCTACTCCCAATGCATAGCTATTAGCCTCCTCATTATAGAGAGGGATCTAGATCCTTTTGCAGCAATTAACTCCTAGTTAAAATGAGCCTCTCTTACTCTTGTGTTTTCTTCTATTTGACCCTTCTCCTAAAGAGTGTTTTCCAACTCAAAGCTTAGTCTTTCAATTTTTTTGTCTTGACTCTTCTACCTTAATCTAGATTCTCCAAAGATCATCAATATTTCAGGATCTAGCATCACTAAACTCTGTCTTTAAATTTTCATTTTCAGCAAGAAGCTAAACTTGCTCATTACGGGCATCTGCAAGCAACTTGGACATATCTCCTTGTTGGTCTTGAATTTGTTTCATGCAGGTCACTTCAACATCCTTGGCTTATACCTCATTTTGTAGTCTACTTGTTGTCCCTTTCACATTTTCCAATTCAATTTCACACTTCCTTAATTTCCTATCCAACAGTTCATAATTAACAAATACCACCTTCTACATGGCTTTGGCTAGGACCATTTTATCACACGAATGGGTTTCACTCAAATTCAGGCCCACAGCATGAATGCCATAATCTTCCATATGCATTTTTCCTTTGGGATTGGAAACGAGTGACCTCATAGTGGTGATAAGAAAAGAGTTTCGCTCTTCATTAAAATAGGCTTCAATCCTCCTAGTGGCGGGCCTTTCAACACTCTTTGATAACATTTTTAGCTTCCTGGTCTGTTGGGCCTCTTTGGTGGTGTTGAAATGAACCTGAAGAATCTGAGGGACATCAACACTTTGAGTTGCAATGGGAGCACCAGGGGGTAGTCTGAAAAGGGTGACAGTAGGGGAAACTTTAGATGTGTGAGTGTGGGAAAACGCAAAAGGCATCGTGATCATAATAAAGGGGTGAACACCAAAAGGAGCATAGGAAGACAAAGTAGGGGTAAATACAGAAACAGGTTGATGGAGAGGTGCTTTCCTAGAAGTAGATGGACTAGGAGTAACGGGAAAAGTCATACTTTCAAAAATTCTAATAGTGTATTATGACAAAGCAAATAATGGCACAACGATAGCTGGGGCGGATGACGCTCCTTCGGTGCACAGAAAACTTTTAACAGGCTCATTTACAATGTTAGAGGGCTTATCCAACATTATTGATTCAGGGACCAAAGATGGGGGATTACTTTCAATAGGAAGAGGCAAAGAGGGTACCAGAGATTCATAAATAGGAATAAGAGGGGGAGCGAAACTTACCTGAGCCATAGTCCATGAAAGGGTAGATTCCACCTCTTCTTCCAAACTAACTAGTATATCAGGGGCACCTAGGGCTTCGATCCTCCTTTGCCTTACATGATTAGGACCAACACATTCTGACCTCCTCCCAGCAAAGTCCTCTAACATTTGGCCATCAGTGGCTACTGAAGATCCTCTAGGTGATCATCAAGTCTCTTTTCCTTTGCTCTAGGTTAGGGACATAGACGGGGCCTATGGACCCCCTGGCCCTGAATCTCTTTAGTTGTCGAGTTCCTGAGGTCTAGGAATTAGGATTGGAACTCGTTCCTCAATCTCATGGCTTGTCTCAAGATTGCTATTGTCAGAATTAACCTCCTTATCATATGAGTCCTTGAACTCTTAATTACGTTGGAAGCTACCAAAAAAAGCCCCTAGATTTCTCATTTCTTGTCAAAACCTCCAAAAATTTTCCTTCTTCCTTTCCAACCATCCCTTACGCCTTAGTTGTGCACTGAGAGTTTGTCTCATTGGGAGATTCCTCTGATGTTGTGCCTAGGGCTCATAAAAACTCAGTCATTTTGGTTGTTCTTCTGGTATTCAGGCCAGGTCGATGTACATCTCTATGTTCTCTCGAGTAGGATTTATCCTCCTTTAGAAATACTCCCTAAAATCATGCCATAAACTGAAATGCCCATCCGGGTTTTAATTCCATTTGTCACAAATGAGGACCAAACCTAGAGCTGCCAAGAGATTTGTGATATAATCCTCAGCCTTCTGCTTGCTCAGTATTACTTGACTTTTTGCAACCATAAGGGGAAGATCAAAGAGCTTTGATTTATTCCTCCTAGCACTATAGATCATGTTAATAGTGGATACTTGTTAGCAAGCTTCTAATGAAAAAGTTCGATCTGTCACAAATCTAGGGAGTTGGAAAACCTCCTCGGGGAAACCATGAAAACTAAAAAATTATGTGAAATCCTCGTCGAAGAAGTAATCCATTGGGATAGGTGCATGTCCCATCCATTCTATAACCTCCTAAATTTGGACTCAACACTGTAGTTTCTCAACTATAGCTTCATATTCCCAACTATCACTTTAGCAAAATCATAGTGCTTCAACACCCTTTCTCTTTTGAGCACAAGGCCTTGGGAAAACTGGAAAGGGTTAACCTCTTTGTCATCATTGAGCCCAAAAACCCAGGCCAACATTGAGAACACGGACTACGTATCCTTCTTAAATTTTCTTCATGAAAGAGGCCAATGAATCTATCCTCTCTGTGGATTTTCCTTTGTCTCATCCTCATAGAAACTTGTTTTCCTGAACATACCTTCTCCTAGGGCGTCTATCTACTTTTCATTGAAAAGGTCAGCACCCCAGCCCATAGGGGTACATAGCATATCCTGTATAGCTTTGGCCAAAATGGTGATCTTGACCTCATGGCCCTCAACAGCCTTTGTATTCTTGTTAAACCTCTTTGCGCATGCATCAACCAGCTTTGGGCATGGGTGCACAACAGGTAACACAAACTATGGTAGGCCACTATTCCAGAGCTGAAATACAAACCCTCTACCGACTCATGCCCTAATATCATCTTAAAAGAATCTTCCCTAATATTTTTAGGGTTGGTGGATAACCAAGGGTCGTAAGTTCATTGTCAGTGATATCTTGAACCACCTCCTTCAGGATGCATTTTTCAGTTTGAAGCTTCCTGCAACGTTCAAATGGTCATTCTTCTTGAGTTGGGGCATTGGTGAATGAGTAGTGCCCGAGTATATCAGCATAACCAAGTCTTTTTTTTTTGGAAATTTTGTCTGCCTGCCAGAGGTAGACACTTCTGCCATGATTGTTCGAGAATAATACAGAACCTCTCTAGTTACCATGACCATTTTCTTTTTTCTAAAAAACAATTTTCTTTTGAGTGCAATTAATTTATGGGCTTTTGCATGGAGTTATGAGTTTGCTACTATCGATGGATCATTAAATATTTCCACCGAGGTAATACGTGTGGATGGGAGATCTGTATCCCTTGGGAATGCCGAGAAAGCCGTGAGAATGGAATTAGTACATTCCTTCTGCCGCCTCTTCTTTCTTTTAATTCATTACATTGAAAAGTGTGTTTTTCCTCATATGGAGCGTGCCAAGATGACACAAGGTACTTCTAAAAAGACATCTTCATTAATTTTTCAGAGCCTTAGCATGTTAATCCATATCTTTTCCTATTAGTGAACTAGTTGGCACTAATGATGGCGAAGGACACATGTCAACCATCAACATATGAGGGAATTTACTCTTAAAGCCCAAATTTATTTCTCAATGTATTCCATTAGATCCTTTGTACAATTTGTCCACCCTACTCTGTTTTATCTCAAAATTTTCCATTTTCGTTCAGCCAAAAATAGACACCCCATTTGTGAAGTTCCCTAGTTAACCTTTTCTATATATAGCTATACCACCTTTTGCAACATTCATTTGAACATATAGTTCTCTAACTTAGTTGACCTTCTACCTACTCTCTTTTTGCCATAATTCACTACTTCATGGCCTCACTGCTGGACCTGGGGGTGGAAAAACCCATGATAATTTTGTTGTGCCAGAAGATGTTTGACACCTCTCTGATGGAAGGGCTCGGCAAGATAGTGTGAGTGGCCATTCCTAGCGTTGGCATCCCAAGCACTATGGACCTCTGCAGGAACGTGGGCTTTGGAGTGGACATACCTTGGTTTCCCTTCGTTACTAAATTTCACACCATAGATGTGGAGACTCACCATTGTTCCTCTCAGCCAGTGGCCACTTTCCTTCTATGGGATTACGTGGAGAAGGCTTTGGGGATTTCCTGGAAAAAGCACATTAGTTTCCTGGTGCAAATTTGTAGCAAGTAGACCCTAGGTCTGGACTGCATGGCCTGCGTGTGTTTTGTGTTTTTCCCTATTTATCTAATCGTCGCCTCCCTTTTAGCAACCTTTTGCTTGCTTCCCTTTTTGGGTTTTTCTCAAGAGAGCCTTATGTAATATTCTAAGCCTCGAGTCATACACTATATTGTAAATTTAGTCGATAAACATAATATAGTATAGCTTTTATTTCTTCTATGTTATTTTGGGTTTTATTCTCAAAAAACTTTGAAATAATTACAATTTTTTTACATATAGTACATAACTGTTAAATTTTTTAAAAGAACTGTGTTTTTAAATGAAAAATTATTAGATAAATACCATTCACCAGTACATCTAAAACCATCTCTTTAAGTTCGTATGCGTTCCTTCTTTTGCATGTGCTATTTTCGAAAGGTCCTTTCCATAGCACTTTGAAATTAGTAGGTCACCCTAGTTTTGCAACATGCCTGTAGTACCTTAGCACTAAACCTTCTTCTCTAGAATCTGGGTTAAAAATATCTTCTTCAAAACACTGTTTGATTATTCGATGACGGGTATGTGCAGGATCATGATGGGCCAAAAAGTGGCGATATGATGGGTATGTGTAGGGTATTTGGCTGATGACTTTTTTTTACCCAAAATTGATGAAATGAAAAGGGTTTTTAAAGGAGATTCTTAGCTTTCCACCAATATATTTAATTATGCTTTACTTTGAATTTAATAAATAATTATTATTCATTTTCTATTTGAATTACAACTAAAGTCCTGATTGATAGGTTGATTGAAAAACATCTATAGCTTTCAAACAGTATCACAATTTTTGAATCTGAAATAAGCGTCACATTCTATGCTTTGCATACTATAGGATTAAGAAAAAAAATTGAATTTCATGAAGTTTTGACTAAGTTAAGGTGGTCAAATATACGAGTTTTTATATTTTTTAAAAGTTGTAATAAAAAAATCATAATTAATTATTTACTTGGAAAAAAATTACAAAAAAAAATGCATCACATCCATACATGATTCCTCTACTTATATCTAAAATATTATAAAAAATATTATCATTTTATTGTGGTTAGGGTGGTCAGACAAACACCTACTTCTTACTTTTTCCTTGAAATTTATGTACTACTACATTGAAATTTTAAATTTTCACCAAATAGATTTTTTAAAATTAAACCTAGTAGTTTAGAAACTACATTCAATTTTATATAGATTCTATTGTTACATATTTTTGAAATAATATAGATAAATTATTCAAATTTTTACATCAAGTTGCCTAACTCTGATTTTTTTGTATTTTTTACCACTTAAAAAGACCTATTTTTTCCTTGATAATCCTGCACATACCCTGACAGTTAATTGTAGCTCTAAGGGCCTTTTCTCTGTCCCTTTTTAGCCTTGGGATTTTTGCAAAATTTTCATACATCAATTTATATGAAAAATACTTTGAAGCTGACTTGAGGGTAATTTGATTTATCAGTAGGGAAGCTCATCTATGACTGTGCCAATATCTTTGAGTTGCCAACCCAACACATTTGATTAACCTAGTTAGGCTCTTGTTAGTTGATTTGGTTAACCTTCCCCCTTGCATATAACAATATGATGAGATTTTCAAGAAAATCTTATATTTAGTAACATAATTTGACCCTTATGATTCCACCAGGCCTTGTATGTCACCGGGTGTAATGGTCTTGGGTAGAATAGCTTTTAGCTTTCTTAGAAACTTATCAAATTTTCCTTCTATGATATGTTCCTGCACACCAGTTCTCTTTTGCTTCCTTGAAGGGAGTGTAATAGAATGCTCTTCATTTTATTCCTCACACTTCTCTAGTTGCTTGATAACTACTATTCCCTTGGAAGTTTGTTGAAAAGACATGTTTTCTTTAATCATTAGGGCGACCAGGGTCGCAATGCTTGTGAAATTTGTCATGAATCCTTGGACAAGGCTAGACTTATCCAGAAAAGATCTTATATTTAATCTTGAGCTCTGGACCTTCTTGGGACCTATTATTATTTTCTTCTGCTACATTGTATAGCCAAGAAGCTTTCCTTTGGGTGTTCCAAGGAAATATATTTCTAGATCAAGAAAAATCCTAGATCATTGGTCTTTTGAAGAAAACCCCTTTAGATGGTCGGGATGATCATCTTTGCCTGTTGAATTGCCTAGATATATGGAAATAATCTAGTTGGCCCATTTTTTTAAAGTAATGACCATTTCCCTTTGAAAAACTACACCAACATCAGAGAGCCCGAAGAGTGTTCTTGAGCATACAAACATTTCCCACTTGATGATAAACATCATCCTTTGTCGGTAAGATTCCATTATGAAAACTTAATCATTCCTTGGGGAATCATCTATCAAAGAGGAGATCTCTTTCTTGGTTAGAGTCTAGGAGAACTATCACATCAATGTCAGGGGGTAACGATTTTTCAACAAAATCCTTCTTGAGTCTTGAAAGTCAATATAAAGTCAAATATTCCTATCCCTTTCCCAAACTAGGACTAGATTTGATACTCAAGAAAAAAATTTGATAAGACATATGACCTTTGATTCACCCCATTTGATGAACTCTTATGTTTCCAGAGCTTCAACCTTTGGGTGGACTATCCTTTGTTTTTTCCCGAAGGACTTGGGTTCTTCACCCAGGGAAGTTGTTAGTTGAACTATACTCAGGTCATAGCCTCTGAGATCATATTTGCAACATAATTCCTTGAGCTTTATTTTATTTCAGTGTGAGGCCCTCCTGCTGACTATTGATCTTTTATTGTTTCTGACATCAAGCTTATTACAATCCTTCGAAACTACGGAGAATCTTTTCTTTGTTGGATTGGAAATTGATTCCAAATGTGTTATGATAAGAAACGTCTGATTGGCGATGCTATCTTGAGGTTGGGGATTCCTTTTCATATCAAAAGCATCAAAACTTTCAATAAGATCCCATACATTATGTATGTAAGATCTTAGCCTCATATTTATTGTGGTCACTTGCCCAAAAATTTGGCTTACTATCGACTCTAAATTTTTGACAACTTTTTTCTTACCTGCATCCATTTGTTCTATTGGATTCAATCCATGGACCAAAAATTCATATCCGGTATCATCAGCGAAGCATGGAGACTGAAAATGATAAGCTCTAGGGTATTTTGATACCATCGGAAATACCAATCAGACACCTACTTCGAGACTAAATTTTCACTTGGCACCATCAAAATGTAGGGTCCATACATGATTATTAGATGGATCATCAGACACCTCCCGACTCTTCATTAGTTTTGGAAAGACCTGATCTCTATCAAAAATCACATAGGTGCTTAGCCCTGTAGCATGGAAGTTCCCAAATGGATCAAAATTAGTGAACTGATTGAGCAACACCTCTTCTTCTGGAATCCACTCGCCTGTATCTTCTTCCTCTCTAGGAATTTCTACACAATATCTCTCATGTTGAAAAGTAGAGGTATCAATAGCTTTGAAGCATAGATTTACATCATCCACAATATATTCAGGGTGCAATGATTTAGATAAAATCTTCATCTTTTCCCCATGTTTAGTTCTCAATATCAGGTGGGAGCAATCAAGTGTAAGGTATCCACAAAGCTTGGCTGCAAAATCTCTTGATAGACAGATTTTGAAAATTGATGGAATGTCTATTATTACTACTTCCTGAGTGATTTTGTAGCTTGGGTAGGAGAAGAAGGTCAAGGATAGATCCCTTATCTGACTAACGGTTGGGACTTTCTTTCTGTCCAATTGCATAATTCCTTTTTTAATGGGTTCATACTTAAGTTTTAAAGCATCCACTACTTGTTTTGGCATAACGGTTGTGCTAGCTCTCGAATGAATCATATTATTATGCAACAATTTATCTCCTATTATAAGCATTAAAAAGAAAGGTGTGGGCTTTGTTCCCCTTTCCTCTTTCTCTTTAATGTTCTTCACGTTATTTACATAATCCATTGCTTTCAAAGCCTGTGGGGGAAGCACAGGTCTATCATTTTTGCTTTGATTCTTCAATTGAGTTGTGTTTTCTTGCAAACTTTCCCCTTCCTCCTTTAATGCTTCTTGAAGAAGGGTTTTCTACTTGAGAATTGATATGACATCCCACAATGACACATTGGTAGGTGCCTTCTTCAATTCCTCCACTATGTTAAGCATCCCAATTGTTTGGGCCTTAGGCTTAAACAGTAGTATTTATTTTTTTTTGGGAGAAAAAGTTCCATCACGACTGGGCTTGGTACTTTGTTTGCCTCCTTTCCTGCTAATGGTGCATTATGTGGATGCGAACAAGGTCAGACGATGGGCAGTGAAGCCTGCTTCTCTAGGGAAAATAGTTGACATGGTTGCGGACGTGGCAGAGCTTGTTGTACATATTCCCCTGTGAGCTTTCTTTTCGATCTTGTGTTGTAGTCCAACTGCAATTGTGGAATTTCAGTCATCAGGGCTTCATTTGCAAACACAACCTCATCTTCTTCCAACCATGAGAAAAGAGCTTGGTCAGGTGCAATGTCTAATCCTTGTTCCATGGAAACCTCTTTCATTTGTGCCCTAAACAAGCATTCTCCATTTTAGGTGAACCTTACTCATTTGCATTCAGAATTATGCCCTTACTCCTTTGTTCCACCACATTTTGCTGCATATTTCCTCTTGGGCAGTTTCAAGGCATATGACTATCATTGCATGAGAAGCACCAAAAAATTTCGTCCTTCGCCAAATTGTTTTGGCCCATGACTATCTCTTTATTCAGACTACCCTTGACTATTTGTAATGGCATAGTGGTCAGAACTATCTAATTTGTTGATGAATATTGTTGACCTCCTCCTCTGTAGGATCCTTTATATGAATTATGTTGATAAGGCGGCTTTCCTCCACCATAGACTTGAGTGGTCATTTTCAAAGGTGTCACTTGTTGCCATTTGATAATGACTAATTCACTATCAAAAGTTTGCATCAAATATTTCCTATCAATGATATTTTCCACCATTGATAAGAGACCCGATATGCTTGCTTGAGCGGTAAGATACTCATTTGTAGGTTGTGAGGTGACTAGCTTTAATTATGTTGCAGGAGTGCTTGGATTGGCTTCTTCCTGATGGCCATCAAATATTTTCGTAAATATTGGCGTTGGTGGCCGAGGTGGAAGTTTCTCGGCATCGATCAAGTCATTCTTTATGTGTACAACCACCTCATATGTGTTGGGCAAGATATTCCCTCCCATGGAGATTATCATGACTGTGATATCCAAGTTGAAGGACTTTAGATAGAACATGAATGCCATTGTGGTCTGAGGTGAAGTCACGGGGATCCTTTTCCAGGTCTTGTGGAACCTAGTATTGAAATCACTCATGGCTTCATGCGGAACCCTCTTGATGGTAATTAGTTGTTGCAGTAGTGAGGATCGGTCTCCCTTTTCTGAAAATTGTTCGAACAAGAGTTGTTCGAGTTGGTCCCAAGAAAGAATGGAACCTGAGGCCAGATATCTATACCAATCTTGAGCTTTACCTTTAAAAGAGGCAGCTAACAGTCTCAAAACAATATTTTCCTCTGATATGTTATGTACCCTACATACCTCCACTATACCTTGAAGGTGTTCAGAAGGGGTTTTGAAATCCTCCCCGGAGAATCTTGGAATAGCCTTAAGGGAATTAGTAGGTATGGCATGTCATACATCTGGGGGTGTGGGTGGCTATAGTGGATACCATTGTCCCATGTTACAAAATTTCTAGAAGTAGGAGGAGGTACATGAGTCATGGAGAAAATATTCCTATGAATCAAATACACAGGAAATATTATCTAGAAATTTAAGCCTCTAGGTGGAGTAGATAAAGCTCTAGATACTAGGCTCTAACTTCTCACTCTATTACTCCTCATAGGTGATAAAGAACATGTAGTTCTTCTCTTTCTAGTATTTGAGGTAGGTAACTAGGAGTACTGGAAGTGACCTCTTTAGAATGCTCTTGTCTAGACTCTGGGCATGAAATTTCTAGTTTCCTTAGCCTGATTCAAGAAATATTTTTGACTTCTAATCAGGCATTTGGAGAAACTTGTGTCCCACCGGGTGTGCTGAAAAAATAACTATTGATCATCAAAACTTGCGCTTCTCCGATAGTCTTATGGGAAATTCAACGAGTGGGGGATAAATTGCGTCTCACTGAATACCTCTAAGTTTTTTTATATAAATTCGGCTCTTCTTTTCGGGTTTTGAGATAAGGGGATAAAGTAAATGTAAATATAAAACATAAAAGGCGATGTGCCAAACCTTTTACAACATTTCAAACCCAAGTTATTCCTATGATTGATATAAAGGACACAAAATGCCACAACCCCTCATTGTTGGAAAGAGAATGAACAACAAAGGCTAACTTCAAGCACAGTGCAAACTTTCAGATCTTTCTATAGGTAGTGTTCATTAAGGTCCGATCAAACATAAAGATTCCTTAGAGTACAAAAGAATGATATTCCAGAAATTTTGAGAACTTTGTCTCCTAATACAACATAGCATAACAAAATAACAACTTTAAGAAAAACAAAAATTCCAATGACAGTCCAATTTTCCTAAGCTACTTTTTCACCATACAAGCATAAAGCATAGAAATTCACTACTCAAACTATCTGAATATAGCTTGCAAGATATAGTGTTTCATTCAAAATGACACTATAAAGAAAGAAAGCTTGAAAAAAGCCATACATGGATAGTCTCAACAAATTCCCCTCAATAGTTCGTGCTTTAATTAAAATTGAACTTTGAAACAAAGGTTGGATTCCAATCTGATAATAGTTTAAACCTTAATAGATATAATATGCCAAAATAAAGTAGTTCTATAACTTGCTTCTCAAAAAAATTCTAAAAACATTAAGAAAACAAAAAAGAGACACTTCTTTTGACAAAGAAACAATTCCTCCTGGAAAATTAAAAAAAAAATCCTTTTTTCTTTTCTATCATCACCCTCCTTATACAGCCACCAAAAGAAAGAAACACCACTTCAATCTAGATTAATTTCCACTAGGTGTTGACAGTTGATACCACATGATCCGATCATAGACCCTTGGTTAGGCTGCAAAAGATATTTGCATTAACTCTTTAGCTACTACATTAATACCCTTTAGATATTTAGCAAAGATAGAAGTCCAAATGCGATCGGATCCTAAGAACAATAGCCTAACAGAGGACCTAAATGATTCATCATATCACTCCAAGGTACCGTCTCAAAACTTCCATCCCAAAAACTAAGAAAAGAAAAGAAAAGGTCAGCTAGCTTAGACAAACTCCTTAATCAGATATCTTTATCGGTAGTAAAGATAACCCGCTGCAAGGAGATGACATTTCAGCAGGGCAGAAACTCCCGAACTTGCAAATATATCTCTCAAGAAAATGTCTGACAGGAAAACACGTGTCCTAAACCTTCTCTAGAAAGGAAGATGAAAAGGTAAAAGATGCATAGCCACCATGTGACATTTTGCGCACTTTTTTGATAATTTTATTTGAGTGTGGGTGCCCTCGATACCGAAGACATTTATGCAAACCAAAAAATAAAATGACTAAGGAAAAAACACTTCACACTCTCCTAGACAAAAAATTAGGTGGTTCACAGAACTTAATAAAACCCAAACCCCCCCTAGGTTTGAGAAATCCTAAGGAATGTCGCCTGAGGCATGACTTGTGGGTGAAGTTTCCCAATCCTAACACATAACTCATTAATCGGTTTCTAACATCCGTACACCCACTTTTGGAGGAAATGAAATTTCTAAAATGGTTAGACAACACCACCTATGGAAGGACAAATAATTCAAGTGGTAAAATGAGGGGTTCGAAAAACACAAAAAAACCCCACCCAAGTTTGAGGTAGGCAACAAAGGCCGCCCAAACATAAATTGAGTATAGGAATTAAGCGGAAAGAAAGATAGCAACCTGAATATAATTAAGGGAAACTTTTATGGGTAACACAACCTAAGCTTAATTTTAATATATTGAAGCCTTCAAATCAGCATGGCATCGTACTTTTGTGATCAAGCCTAATACAAGTTTTCTTCCATTGGATATATGGGGGAGTTTACAAGAAGGATAATATTTCAAAGGACTCATTCATTGTTTCTAGCATGAAGAAGGTTGAAAAGTTATCATACTTAGATCATATCAATGGTACTTCAGTCATAAAGGAGAATGAAATTCAAGAAGTAATTGATGATCCAATGAAGGTAACCAACTCATCTATTATTTTAATTTCAGATTTCTCACATAAATTTATGGAAGGATATGATATAGCATTTGGAAGTGATTGAGCTTCATAAATGCAAAGGTATGGCTTCATCCAAATTCAAAACAAAAATTTGATTGTTTTAAGAAATGGATTTTCTATTGATGATAGAATATTACAATATGCTTTAGAGTTTGTTATGGGTTACATTGCATATGTTTCCTTAACACTTGTTGACCTATGTGATCAGGAGGCAAAGCTCTAAGATGATTATATTAAAAATAATTCTCATAAAAAGGGTCTATATTAGTTGCTAATAATGAATCTTACCTTGCAATATTAGCAACTTATATAGGGCAATTCATATTGAATAAACAAAGGAATAAGGAAAATGAAGTGAAAAATCATATGGTTCATTGGTTGCAACCTATGATTCAAATTCAAGGATCCAAATAATGTCACTTCGCATGTGTCTATATTAATGGAGCCATTCAAAACTTAGGTAAGTAATTTCACATGATCTTAGTTGGCTTCAAATGCATCTTTTGGAGAAAGGATTTCCCTAAAATTGAGAATGCATTCCAAAAAAATGAATTTGTGGAAAAAAATATGTATAGAGGATTGATTTCATATCCTTTAGAAAATTCTTGTGTGGTACAAGAAAGCATGGGAATGCTACACAAGAAGTTTTGAAAAAGATTGAAGAGGTAATCCTTTCATTTCATGAGATCATGCTTGCAAATTTAGTATGTGGGATTTGGTGTTGTATATATTTTTTTTGTTGTTTCACCATTATTCCCCTAATATTTAAAATAATTCCATGCAACTGAAAATATTTTTTTCAAGTTGAAGTGAAGGATGAGGTAAGTGATGTGTATTTTTGCAATATTAAATTCAACACTATAGAGATGAATGAAAGATTTGATTTCAAAAAATGTATTGGATATTGTAGAGGATATCATCAATATTAACCCAGTCCATCATGTTGCAAAAATGATAATTTTAATACTATCATGAGCTTGAGGAGTCTTTGGAACAATTTTCTAGATAACAATGCATCACTAGTTAGAGATCCAAGACAATTCACGAGGTCAATATTTAGAGTTGAGAGGAGTTTTATGGTAATATTTTCCATTCTTATATTAAATTTTTGTTGTTATATATCAGTCCATGAATTTATAAGTAACATCTCACAAGTTGAGGTTAAGTATGGGCCTACTATTGTACATTTCTGCAATGTATATTTCAGCACTGTGGAGGTTAAAGACGTTGACTATTTCCAAACTTCATATTTTTTGTATGGGAGAGTCTATTGACTCTTATTGTAGTCCTAAAGGTAGAAAAATTCAGATACATATCATTGGAAAAGGTTGCAGGAGTTTCAGGTTATACTTCTTTCATACTAGAGCATATACACACCTAGAAAAGCAAGTTGTGAAAGGACGGAAGATGGATGAAATTGCATTTGGTAAGCTTACAAAATTTCTTTGGGAAGATGTGGCTCGAATTTGGAATTGGAATGAATTTGTAAAATATTTGTAGGTGTATCCTTGTTTGTTTCATGAATATGTCACAAATATTTGAGTTTGCAAATTTGCATAGTGCCCCTTGGAAAAAGATGGTACACAACACCAAAACATGATCAAGATTTGGTACTTAGTTTTTGATGAAAATTCATTTTTGCATTAGAAACATGGAGATATATGTTTATAATTGCTTGGGGACAAGAAATTTTGGGAAGGGAGGACTTGTCATGTCCCTTTTTCCAAAAATAGAACTTGCTAAAAATAGTAAGTTTCCACCATCCTAAAATAGTAAGTCAATAAGGATCACTGATGATATTGGGAAAAAGTATATATTTAATATTTATATTTCCTTGACCACATTTACATCATTTGGGAAAATAAATATTAAAATTATAAATATTTATAAAATATTTGTGGGATCAAGTTGGAAAGTGCATTTGTTATGGAAATTGGCTTTAATTGGGTGCATACCAATAGTTGAATTTGGCAAATCAAGTTTGGAGTGTAGCTATGTGAAAGCACACTTGGAAACAAGGGGTTTATTTCTTGGCATACAAGCATCCTCATTTTGGGTGTGGGGTTTTGGCACCAAATTTTGGTTGGGAAATATTTTGATTATATGTTTTTTTTGTATTGCAAGTTCATTCATTCTACTTCATCAATTTTACAAGCTTATGTTGTTCTTCCTCATAGTCTAAGAAACCATTGAAGGAGTGATCTTCCAAGCTGATAAACTAGGGAGGTAGAGAATTGTAGGTAGTATGTTTACAGATCTCTAGAGTCAATCTCATCCAGAGGTTGCATTAGAGCAAAAGGAATTTAGATATTTTGGCAATTTCAGTGTTTTATGTGTTGGAGTTGATTTTTGGTGGTTTTTGGAGTTTTCCTTGTTGCATTTTATTGCATGTCATTCTAGGAGTTGGGTTTTATCTATTCCATAGGTTTGAATTATATTGGAGAAGTTGGGTATTTCTAGTATGGTCTCAGAAGTTTTGTAGGTGTGGTTTTAGATGTGCTTTAGATGTAGTTTTGTGTGCTTTTTCAATCATAGTTTTTCTATTTTATGTTGTGCAGAATTTGAGATAGTGTTACAACATTATTCTACTATTATAGAGTATATAATCAATCCTATTTATTTTTATTTTTATTTCATGAGCATATATTTTCAGTTGGGTGAAGTTGTGAAAAGATCGGGTGGCATTCTTTTGGCATAGTTTGGTGATATGTGTGAAGAGAATTGGTGCATGAAGCTAAAGCTCAATTTGATGATGAAAATATGATTATAAGACCTTTTTTATGCTGCAATATATCAGAAAATTCATTCCTTTGGTTTTCCATAAAGTTTCATTTGGTTTGGTGTTCTTTTAGTGAAGTTTGGAGCAAATTGAGTAGTCTAGTTTTAGCATACTTTGTGGGATTGTTGAGATTTTTGGAGAAAAGAGTAAAATAATGTGCTGATGTTGTAGATCAGATCTAAGGCCTGATTATTTATTGTTGAATATCAGAAAAATAATTTTAATGGTGCTCCTTGGAAGGTTCATGGATTTGTTGTCCTTTTTATGCAAGACTTGTTGAGTAGTATTGGTGATTTTGGGTGATATTGGCATAATATTTGCAAATATAATTTCAGATCTGAATTTATTCATTTAAGGTTGAGGACCTTACAATTTAGACATGACTTGGCATGTTTCCACCTCCTCCATGCATTGTATATTTTCAAACTTAACATGTCATATCCATGCACAGCTCAATGTGGAGGCTCTATAATATACTACTCTCAACAATTCAGAGATGTAGACATTGACACTAACTTGCATATCTAAGAATTCCATCTTCTTAACAATTCCCATCAACTACCTCCCACCTCAACCTCTGGTTTATACACAACTCTTAGGCTTTTATTCCACCAACATCCTTCACCATCACCCATTACTCCTTGGATTGTCGATTTAATCACCAATCATGAACACCTTATTAGAAGAAAAAGAAGAAAATCATCTTGTAGTAGCAATGGAGATAATTCTGATTGCCAAAAAATTGCCAGCTAAGGAAGGTGTCAATCTCCTGCATTTAGCGAGAACCCATGTTGGTGGATTCATGGAATGTGATAGCAATATGTAGAGAGTGGAAGATGAGGCATTGTGTTGAGTGATCACCAATGGGGTAGAGGTGCAAGTTGATCAATTTCAAGAAATGTTCACTTGGGGAAGTGAAATGCAGTGCCTTGCATTGGGGATAGTTGTATATAGACCCCTATTTTCATTGTTTAACCAAAGCTATAGGTCCAATGCATGTTACAAATTTACTCTCAATATAGGAGGAACATCATTGGATATGGATCAAAGTTACAAGTGAGAGATACAACTAACAAAATTTTAATTGAATTTTTCTACATCATCAACTAAAAATTAGTAAACCTTTTCTATGTAAGTAAATCTAAGCACAACATAAAACTTGATGCTAAAGTTGGATGTCTTTGATAGTGTTTGACAATGATATATTTAAATTTTGGTTCTCTTAGCTGAAGAGAAAGGCTTTTTGTCTTAGGTGAGAGAAGAACATGTTAAAATGCTACCAACAATAAGAAGAGTTGTTTATAGCATATGAGGTGTAAGTTATGCAGTGTATTGAGGCTCGAAATATTTTGTCCTAAATCTCGTCTTCTAAGGTAGGGAAAAACCCATACTTACATATGGTCTACAGTTAAGGAATGTATTGTTACCCATGTGCCTTTGTATTTACTCTTCACTAGATGATTGGGAATCCAATTTGGGCAAGCCTATAACTATTTATCTTTCTATGGAACAATCTCCAAAATTAATAGCTACTTATAATTTTGTGTCTGAATTTGATACTTGAAGTTAGAATTTAGATGTAACTTGTTGAAAATGTGATAATTATTCTACATCTCGAGTAGGTAATGTGTTCTCATTCCTTTTTAATATCATTTTTGTATGGCAATTGAGCGAAAACCTAGAGAAGTGGCCTCATTTAAATGAATTGGTGCAATGCTACAAGGGTGACTGAGTGAAAGATAAAAACAGATATGGGCACTATGAAAGTATTCCATACATATCATTTCAAAGTCAATTTTTTTTAAGGGCCAGATATAGACATAGAAATAGATGGAATAACCAAGACTTACAATATCTTAATGTGGAGTTTCTATGTGAAATATGATTGGATGTTTGCTAAACAAAAGATTGTTGTTTTCAACTCTGCATTTCTTGTGAAATCTTTGTACATGCTTGGCTATTTATGAACTTCTTTGCTATCAAAGCTACGGCTAGCCAATGTAAGGCAAGGGAGAAATGAAGATGCTACTGATGATGATGATCCCAATACATCAGGGAGACATTCATCAAACACGCCTTCATCAGAAGGCACATTTACAAGTACCTTTCAAAAAGTTATGTTTTTGCCAAGAGCTGTCTGTTGTCGGGAATTTAGATTATTGTCAAGTACAATGCTATAGAAATGTTTAAATGCAAGGAAAAAGAGAGGTACCAAAATGCTATCTCCTGAGTGTTTATAGAGCTTTCATAAGTGATATTTGCTTCACTTTGGGTTTGATTTGGCTTCTATTCTGTTTCATTTTACATAATTAATACTTCTCGATCATTGCAGTGTTAACGAACAAAGTTCTTAGCATAAACCTTAATTTTATTCTTGTATTTTTTTTCTGTAATTGATCAGAAAAGTATGCTTGAAATAAGATTATGGACACCAGAAAAGGATGCCTTATGTGACAAGTTCTAATTGAAGTGATTACTTTTCAGGATATTATGTGATTATATGTAGTAAGCTAAATCCTAATACATCTTGAAAACTTGACACAAACATTAACAAGCAGTGTCACAAGAAGATCTGGTTATGATTTATTGACTGGATCATTACCAAAACTCTGTTCTGCTAGTCTTTGGCAGGAACTTCACTGCCCTGTTTATTAAGCATATTAAGCATATTTACTTCATGGGAATGCTTATACATTAGAATGGAAGCGTTGAGATAATAAAAGGAAACACAAAGAAAACGATAAAGCTGAGGAGCCCCGGAGTCGAGGTCGGCGATCCTGAAATCCTATCGAAGTTTGGTTGAGATAACTCTTCACAACTAGCAGGAGCAAAAGAGATTTGGTCATTATCATTGTCGTAGAGAATATGCAGATTCTGCTGCTGTAAATTTCCCAGTATGGAGGGTACTACCTTTGCGGATTCGGGGTCCAGTTTCGCCATGACCAAACACACCATACCTGTTTCCGGATCCATTTCAAAATTGTATTTTCCTTCCACGACGTAATCCGCACCACCCTTTAAATGAAATGTAATGTTGGGAAGACCAGTTTCCGCTGCTGCGGAAGTAACCCAATAGCAGAGACTAAATCCGGGAAGAGGGCGCTGGGCTACCATCCATCCGAGTTTGACATTCAAAACCTCGGCAACTGCATCGAAGGCCTCGGGTGATAGATATGTGAGCGTGGTGCCCGAGTCGATGATGAACCCTCCGCTTCCATCTCTTTTAATATCCAACGTTCCGTCTTCAATCTCCGCCCAGGTCGCCCCCACGCTAATTCCTTTCACAGAGATGTAATAGAAAGTGTTGAGGTCCGAGCGGGCAAAGTTCTTTATCATTGGCGTAGACTGAACATTGGCCCCGTACAAGTCAGCTGCGCTGCCGAAGAAAAGAGGACTCGAGCCCGATTTGCTGGCATAGGAGGTCAGACAGTAAGAGAATTTCGATCCAACCATAGAACCAATCTGCGAAATGAGCGAGAGATTGCCTCGTCCAAGCCCCACCAGACCGTCCGCTTCAGAAAAGCCGTCTCCTCGCGTGTCATGGCTGCACCCGAACGCCACCCCTGGTATGGATTGCCGCTTCCCGCTGGTGTCCCACATGGTAAATGTCTCGGTCGACAGGACGCCGAGGGTTTTCGACCCGTCTCCGTAGGGGTACGAATACTCGCAGTTGACCGTGCACGTTTTGCTCTGTAGGGCAGAGCAGAGAGGAGCGGAACACGAGAGATTGTTGTAGGTGGTTGATTTGGCGGGGTCGAAGATGCGGTCTGGCTGAGAATAGCAGCTAGTGCAGGGTTGACACTGTGTCCAGATGAGATCGCTTCCTGTGTCAACGATGCCAATCATTTTCCGCGGCGGAGTTCCGATGCCCATTGTCATCATGAATTCTCCAACGTTTTGCCCAATCTTCACAGGCGCACCCAAGTCAGCGGCAGGAGATCCTTCTCCTCTAATTGCGGTTTCTAATCTTTTGAGCCTGGCCTTACTTCTGTGGACGGCGTCGCTTAGACGCTCGTGATTAGCCATGTTTGTACTCCACACGCGCTGCATATCTACTCGCAAAGCTTTCACTTGCATTCGCCCGTTCATCACCGTTATCATCACCAGCAGGATTAACGTGAGACTACTGATGCGTGCCATTGCAGAGCAATATACAGTGCTGGCAGAAAGGCTCTGAATATTATTTTCCTTGCTATATCCTTTTGTGGAAGAGGATCTGAGGCATGGTTCTTAGGAGCCGTTGGACTTGTTTAAATAATTTGGTCGGATGCTGCTCATTGTTCATGTTTACGTCAACTACAAGGCCGTAACAAGACCTTTGGGCATTTGCCGATGGTCGAAACAAGAAAAAAGAGAGTGTTTCCTAGGCGCCAACTGTCATGGGAGGAGCCGAGGAAGAGCAGGCGGCCATTTTGTCGTTCCATAAAATATAAAATTGAACGGGGCTTGTGTATAGCAATATCCGCTCTGAATCGCTATGTATGTTTTAAATGTTTAAACTATTATAATCATGGTCAACGGAGCGATCTATACGCGCTGGGCTTTATGCATTGTCATAAAATATTAGCTTGCACGACTGTATTTTACTTAGCAATTGTATTTATTTAACACTCCAACAGGTTGAGGAAGAAAATGTTGGAAGTACAAGAAGAATGTTTTGTTTATAATGGTTTTATGATAAACGTGTATTTAGAAAACATATATGTAAGATTTACAAGATTGTGCAATTATTAATATTTTTTTTTAATATGAAAAAATATTTTTTATTATATAATGATGGGAATTATGTTGAAATTATAAACTTGATTCTCTCTTCTAATATATACATAATATTAAACGAATAAATTAGTTCATAAAATGTAGTTATATTTTAATAGAATACTCTAAAATGACGTATTTTCTAAAATTTTATATACATATTATAAATTATTAATTTTTGAAGAGATTTATATGATATTTGCATTTTGATGTTTGTGTGTTGAGGGGGGCACGGGGGTAACAATAATAGATTAAAAAACAAATTGCTACAATAACATTCAGCAATTTGTGTTTGTAAGCTTTGTTTTGGTTCATTATACATAAAATACAATGATCTTTCGTCCCTTGTATGTTTATCTTTATTATTTGAAAAAAACTATCTTTTTGATAAAATACAACAATATTTTCTTAAAGAATAAAGTACACTGAAGAATAGAGTGCACCTAATAATTCCAACAATATGTATTAGATGTTAGATTCAAATATTTTAAAAAAAGATTAAAATTTATAAAGTGAATGATTAATGTTTTTCAAGGGTTTAATTGTAATAGTCTATCTTAGTAGTAGTCTCACTTAACCAAAAATTCCTTGCATCATCGGTGAGGATTATGATTATTAGAGTATTAAGAATAATAGATAAAAAGTAGATGGGCCTCCCTTTTCTTACATTGGTAGTCCATAGGGCATGACAAGCAATGGCTCGATTTATTTCTTCATCTGCTAGATCATCTATTTACAAGATCAAGGTTAGAATGCCATCAAATATTGCATAAATGGTAAGAAATAGTCAAAACCATGCAACCTAGTGTTGATCAAACTCAACAACAACAATGGCTTCCAACAAATGCATCTCAATCAACCAAAGGTGGACTTTAAATTAGGATGATCACCTTCATAATGTTGATGCTAAAAGAAAGGTGCAATAGGGTAAAAAGGGTAATAGTAAGATTTATAAATTATGTTTAAAAGGCTCAAAATATAAATAGGGAGTTGGAGAATGTTTTGAACTAATCATTCCATTTGGAAAAAACTTTCTTTGCTTCCCACAAATTATAATTCTCTTGTACAAACAATGTTGTAGAATATGAAATGTTGGTACATGGGATTCTTTTGGCCATTTACAAGAAAGAAAAGATGTTGCAAGAATTTGAGGGTTTTGAGTTGCTTGTTAAACATACTTGTAAGAAATATTCTTATCATTATAAGAAGTTGGGAAATTATTAAAATCAAGAATGGGATCTCACCAAAAAATTGACTCAATTAATATTCAATTGATCCTAGTACCTTTCTCACATGTAAGATAGAAATTATTTCATGCTTCCAACTCATCCTAGTATCTCTCTCACACATGTGTGAGCATGTTCTTCACATACATGTGTGCCCACCCTACTTATTGCACTTCTCCTAACATAACTACCCTACCTCTTACACATGTCATAGTGCTCACATGTGTGAACACACATAGCTCTTACACACTTGGACACTTGGTAATCCCTTTCATCCTCATTTTGATACTTGTCAAAATTCTACACAATCAATCCATGCATCCCCTTTCATTGAATCCTAGCCCTCAATTTTCTTCACTAAAAATTTATAAATAAGATTATATTTATTCTTTTCAATAACACAATATCCTTATGCCAAACTTATCCTTCTCTTTTGATAACTTATCACATAATTACGTTTTTATTATGTTGGTGTGACTGAGAAAACCACATTACTACATTACTAACAAATATCAATCTAGTGAGCACATCAAGAGAGAATTGGATGTGGCTCTTCTTCTAGCTCAATCTGTAGTGTCATAAATTATTACCCTTGATAATTTCACACTAGATTTTGCTCCCCCCTAAGTAATTGGACCTAATTGTACATCTAAGGTCCTAAATTATGTATTCTATGGCCCATTTGAACATTTACTACAAAACCCATATACAAAACCAAGGAAAACATTTAATATTGCTCCCAACACTTTACACCCCACAAAATAGGGCTAGGAAAAAGTCACCATAGTTGACTTGGTCCCCCTATTTTGCCTCCAACTTTTAATATTTCAAAGTTGGAATTTTATTATTTGAATAAATAAAATGTCAAATGTCAGCTATTAGGATTTAATTTTTGAGAAATTAGATTAATTGCATATAAATACCTAGTTATTTCATCATTTGAAACTAAGTTGGACAATCTATGCTCAAGCAATTGTGAAGAGAATTATCAAGCAATCGTTATCAAGTCAAGAGTAGTCAAGAGTAGATTTATTATAGCATTTCAATATTGAAGCATCATGTCAAGTTTTATGTGAGTTTGTTTATGTTTATGTTATAATTTTGTTTGTGAGTCCACTAACCCTTGTAGGTCTTCCAAGCAATCAAGCCTATTTGCAAACAAGTCTTGAGGTGATGTGCATGACTTAAGGGCAGGTGCATGAAGTTGGGTTACACTTTTGAGGCCAAATCCAAAACAAAAAATGAAAATGACATAACACAAGTGCATTATAATGCACTCGTGTTATGTCATTTTAAAAGCAAAAAAAAAGTGAAAGTGATTCATTTTCTATTGTCTATTTTTTTGCTCTTCCCGTGGCCAAAAACCCTCATTTTCATACTCGCGTTCTAGGAGGAGGCATTCTACAAAATTCATCAACAACAATTGTTTTTTCTTTGCAAAGATGGTGCCACAATGACGAAGAGGTGTGGGAGGTAAGTATTGTTTGCTATTTGTTTTGAATTTCTTAGTTTCAAGTTGATTTTGTTTGTTTTAGGTTAGATTTGATTTTTTTTTTAATTTGTAGGAGATGCAAATGATCCTGCAAATCCTCAAAATATTCAACAAGAAGAGAAATAAAATCCTCAACAACAAAATCCTCAACAAAATCAACCTCCCCCACTAATCACTCAACACCCTTCTAGCACTCAACAAAATTTGAGAAGTGAAATTGAGAACAAAAAAAAAAAAATGAGGATTTTATTAGTAGGTTGACTGATCAAAATGCTTCAACCACCAAAAGAATGACCCTAGTAAATTCATTGAAAGAGATATTAAAAAATGTAGATTCAATTACCCAACAAATAACCGGATGGCAAGATAGGAGGCAGGAAGCTAGGGCATATTATGCAGATAAACTATCATATAAACAAGTAAAAGATTTAAAAATTACTAAAGGTGATTTGTGCTCTTTATTCATTGACCCTAGAACACATCAAAATCTTAGCCTCAATGTGAAGAGGTTTCCTATTCATTGGTGCCACCACCAAGAGATTAGGAACCATTTTTATGATAGGTGGTACTTGGTCTTTGATTACCATGTGTAACAATTGTGAAGTTCCCCAATATTTTCTTAGGAAACTATATAGTGAGTTCGTATTGAACCAAATCCCAAATTATTTTAATATGAGGGAGTTATAGGGGAAAGGTGGGGGGTCAGCTTAGGATAGGCCCGGTGCATAGTCGGATCCTACGCGGCAAGGGAGATGACCTCTCACTAGGCCGCCTTATGAGCACATTGCTATTCTTGTTGTTCAGAAGGAGAGTGTCGATGTAGAGACATTGCAAGCAATCAACACTTTGACCCAGAGTGTCATCCATCATACTAGCCCTAGTTTACAACACCATTCAAGGGAGTCTTTGGGTGGTGGCCTTTGAACCCATGTGTGTCAATCTTTTGGGGCAACTTGTTCACATGACCCCACCAACACTCAGGAGGATGCTACGCAGGATTCGTATGCTGATATGTAGGATCTATATGCATCTACAAGGATGGAGAGGACGACTGACATTTTGCATCATGCATATGGCATTGATACTCAGGTAAAAGTCAGCATGTTCATTGAATTTAATTTATTAAATTTTGATTCTGAAATGCAAGATTAACTAATTTAGTTTTATTATTTAATAAAATTGTAGAAGGTCTATGATGTTGAGGCTGGATGCCTTTGGTCCTCACCTACTTATTTTTGTAGTACACCTAGGTGGGTATGTAACTATATAGTAAACAATTTATAAATTTATTACATGTTAATAGCATTTTCTTTACAAATGGTATTATTTTTAATATGTGATTTTTGGATGTTGAAACTGAGGCTAATATTGGAGGAATTCAAGCAAACCTCTAGTGCGATTAAGGTTACTCAACGATACACAAAGGTAATGAATAAAAGTGAATAACCTGTATGAATTCTTAATAGATTTGTGTAGTTTATATTCATGTATTGTTGGATTTACGTTTGCATCATTCAAACTCAAAGCATTACTTCAAATTCCATAAGTAATAACTAGATATTAATAGATGAAAAAATTTCAACTATATAATATAGTTTTGAGAAAGTCAACATAAGTAGCATGATTCAATTACTTCACATGGAGGCATGTGCTTGCAAGGGTGCTCGAACACAACAAACTATGGATGCTTGGAAAAATCTATGAAACCATAATAGTGCATAATGGCATAGACAAGGTAGTTGATCGCGGAGCATCATATCAAACTCTGTAATCAGCCGAGTACATGACCCAATTCTGAATCGAGGGAGAAAGAATCAGTGAATAAGCAACTAAAATTTCTCTCTTTTCATCAAAAATCACATTGTTTCATTTGCAAACCACAAGGCAACAACAAGCCAACTCATTTCAATACTTCTTATCATCTTCAAGCTTCAAACATCTTATTTATCAACAAAAATGATTGATCCACACAAGAAACCTAATTAGAGTCACTAAACAATCCACTCATTCATCATTCACCAAGGCACCCTTCCACTCAATTTGCTTTACCTAGGAAAAATAACCAAAAACCAATCTTTCATGTTACAACCTATATCCATTATATCATAACACACCTTTTTCATCATCAATTTATCTAAATTCAAAGCAAAAACCTGATAAAGAGCTCTGAATCTTTCAATTCCTTAAACAACTCACCAAATTTTCACTTTTACCAACTAGTTCCTCAAGACCAAGATACTACAATCAACCATTTACACCTCAATAATTTCATCTAACTTCCAAGACATTACTTACATCATGTTTTTGACTGAAACAAACTTGGTTCATATCCACATAATACTGATTTATCAAATTCATAAGTTCTTATATAGTCAAATTACCATTTCCACCTAGGGACATATTGCTACAACATATCAAATCATCATGTTTGGCCTCAAGGCCTTCACCAAACCATTCACACACCTTTGATATCTTCACATTGATTTTTTTATTCCAAACTAAACATTTAAATCTCTGTATTTATAGAATTACACACTTTTACAGGACCCTACCACCATTTTGCTTGTAGGTCACATATCCCTTAATTGGGTGATTCCTTTCCATTCACTTTGTATATCCACATTCCCAATTTATATTCAAGAGCCTTTTTTAACACATCATAACATATCAAAAGTTCTCAGTAGCTTGTCATAAAGAAATTACCAAATTCTTGAATTGTTCGCTGGAAAGGGCTACTAATTTAGGCCTAAATTACAAATAAAGTGCTCATAGTTTATCACCAAAATACCAAAGGACTGTAAAAAGTCATTCATCATGTCACAAAACTAAATAATCAAACATTTTTAGTGATAGAAAGGCTCCATAAATCACTGTTCCAAAAATCCCCTATTCTATGCACAAATCAAGCCCTACAAAGGAGGGTTTATTGCATAAGGTACTTATAAAACTTAAATACTCCTGCCACCACCAAAAACACCTTGGAAATAGCCTGAATAAGCTATATAAACTCACCACCCACCTTCATGCATGCTTTTTCATTGAACACCACCTTGAAACCATGCTTTCCATGAAGGAAACTTTGTATTTCCTATATGATTCAATAACCAATCAGAAATTTCTTGATTTCCTTGTTCCTGTACACTCACAAATTGCTTAAAACATTCTAAAAACCTTCTATACATTCCATCCCACCAATCTCCTAAATCTACATTGGTGGGATGGTGAATTCAAGCCTTAAATGACCCTCAAAACCCTTGACTAGTTAATCTGACAAACCACCTAAGGACCTTAAATAAAATGAAGTAGGTCTTTATATTACCTTTACATGAATAATTTACAAATGAGCATTCAATCTAGACAAAAAATTTCCTATGAGAGGCAACTAGTAACCTAGGTGCTCCTTCACCAATTAGTAGTTTGAAAAAATGCCTCGAAGAAATGCGGTCTCATGGTGATGGAATTCCATTCCATCACCACATGAGACCACATTTCTTCGAGGCATTTCTTCAAACTTCTCACCGCCTTTCCTATGATACCACATTTTTCATACATGTTCACCAAAGCATTTTATCAAACTACCAACTTCCTTGTAGTTGCTACTATGGCTAAAAGCCTAAAATAGGTGCTTTCCAACAAACTATATGAATGCTTGGAAAAATATCTATCAAAGCATAATAGTAAGCAATAATACCATAGAGAAGGCAATGAACTTTTTGAAAAAATTCCTAGAAGAAATGCAGTCTTATGGTGATGGAATGCCATGATGTGCATTTGTTTGTAATGCATGCCATCACCATGAGACCCCATTTCTTTTTAGGCATTTTTTCAAATAGTTCATTGCCTTCTCTATGTCACCATAGTTATCATACATGTCTATGAAAGCATTTAATCAAATGGTTTAGCGGCTTGTTTCTATGGGTAAAAACCTAAAACACTCCCTTTTGAACAAGATATGGATAGGGAAAATAGTAAGCATGATAATCAGAAATATATAGTTTAATACATGTACTCAAAATTTTGTTCACTAGATCTCATACATTATAAGTCATGACATGGTCTGGCTATTATTGTAAATTTTTGTGATTGAATAATTTGTTGTTTTATTTTGGATGTTTCGCTGTGGAAACATCAAATATTACGAGGCAATGATTCCATGTTCTGTATGCTATACAATGATCCTTGAGTGGCCTTGATATAGAGGCGGTATATGAGACAAAATTAAATTTCGAGATTTTACATTCGTTGTTATGAATGTTAGTTCTATAAATCAGAGCCGTGTATTGGTTCATAGTTTAATTCTATTTGGATGGTTTATCACGGGCTTGACCAAATACGCCGATATCGGCATGCAAAATATTTCCTATCATGGAGAGTGACATTATAGTGGCGACAAAGTGATAATTTGTTAAATATATCAATTTGCCTTAATGTAGTTTCTATATATTAATGTCTTTACTTCTTATTGTAATAGTTAAAACTTCACCAGGAGCTAAACTACAGGAGGAGCAGCAGGAGCACTCCTCGAGCACAACAGAAATGAGTGATGGACTTATCACCATCGGATCGCTAAACAAAGGGAAAGAATTTATTTCTAGAGCATGGAGAGAAATGAATTTTGATTCCAGAGCCCTTTGTTGTATGCCTAGACATGGCAATTTTGTACATATTTTGTATTGGATATATTTGACATTATATGCCTATATGGCATTCTCGTAAGCCTATATGGCTATTTTGTAACTATATTTAATACTTATATCAACATATATTGATGTATGCGTACATAGCTATTTGGTTAATACAAATATTTTTTATCGATGGTGTCCATATTTGCATTATAAATTCATGGTTCAATAGATATTCAAGTTACGTGTACATTCAAGTGTATACTTTACAACTTATGTGTAAAATTTTTGACTTACGTGTGTTCCAATGTATACTTTGTGACATACACGTTTTCATGTGTATACCTTGTATTCGTGCATATACTTTGTATTAAGTTTTGTATACCATGTATTCATGTGTATACTTCAAGGCATACGTGTTTGTGACTACTTGTGCTTCCCTTATACATGTATATGCTTGACTTATTCACATGTATACTTATTAATTGGTTATCCCTAGCATTGATCATTACTATCCTTCATGGTTTGTCTTGAATAAATTAATTAATTGATAGTAAACAACTAAGTATCTAAAAGCAAAAAACATGTTTTCAATTGGTATTCCATGAAATGATTAATAAAAAGATTCCAATTTAAATTTAATCCTTTGATTGGAACAGCTGAGTTAAGCAAAGGATACATAATCTTCATGTAACACTTGCAAAACATAATATTTAGAGTAGATGAAGTAGTCAACTTCTTGACACATTATCTATGTTACTAGGTTCTTCTATTTTAGCCCTGGTTCTGGTTCTAGTTCACTTAGGTGGTGCAGGTCCTGGTTTGGTTCACCTATGGGTTCAACCAGGGTCCTTCATTTTTGGGTCTGGTTCACCCAAGTAGAACCCAAGAGAACCCAGAAAAAACCCAGATAGAACCCAGGCAAACCAAGACAAAACCTGCATGCCTACACATCCAAAAAAGTCTTTTTTTGAACATTCTTTTAATGTTTTATGGAGTTTGACTTTGACCCACACCCAAGGGAACCCTAAAAGTGATATCTAAATCACTTTGAACACCTTAACTACCTCATTCTTATTCATTTTTTTTGTAAACAAGCATTTTAATTCCAAGAGGTTGAGCTTTCATTTTTGCTTGCCAGATTGAAAGTAGATTGTGACACAACTTTCTTTCTTCAAAAATTATTCTGCATCATTGAACTGAGAATTTATCACACATCTATAGAGAAACAGAGGAATACTACAAACTAAAACACATTACACTTTTTTTCTCACTAACTTGATGTACTCTCCAACATCTCTCTTCTCTCATGCGAAGAGTTAGAACTGCTTGGCCATGCCTTTGCATCATTCAGGAAGTTTTGCTCTTTTTGACAATGTCAAAAGCATGGCTACATACAGATTAGGCAAAAGGCTTTTCCTTTTAGATTAGCAATGCTGGGAAGTTTCAAAAAGTATCCTTGATATTACAAAAAGATATGTGTTTATACCATTGCAGCAAAAATCACAGGGGAAAAATTAGCCGTAAAAATTATAAAGATTTTTGAAAAAATCCCGGAAAAAGTCTAGAAAAATTGGAAAAAAATCAGATTTAAAAAAGAAAGTAAAAAAAAGTAGAACAAGAGATAAAAACTTTTTTTAAAAAAATTTAAAGGAATTTCCATAGCATAGAGACATAGAGAGCAAATAAAATAAAAATTTTAACTAATAAATTATAAAAAATAGAATTTTATAGTTTATATTCATGTCGTTGATTACATTGCATTGCACATCTTTCAAACTCAAAGAATTGCTTCACATTGCATAACTAATAACTAGATGTTGATAGATGACAAAAGAATTTTAATTACAATATATAGTTTTTACCATAGAGTCCAACCTAAAAGCGGTTAATGCAAAGAATTACTTCACATTTACCAACTAATAATAGGAAGCGGTATAATTACATTTTTCTTGTCATGACATTCTATGAGAGACCACATTTCTTTGAGGCATTTTTTTTCAAAGCGGAGTTCACTACCTTGTCTATACTACCACGTTTTTGATACATGTATCTGCAAAGCATTTTGTCGATAGTTCCACTTCCCTTGTTGCTATGGCTAAAGGCCTAAAACAAGTGCTTTTCGAACAAGCTATGGATGCTTGGAAAAAATCTATCAAAAGCATAATAGTAAAGCAATATCATAGACAAGGAAATAGACTCTTTGAAAAATGCCTCAAAGAAATGAGGGTCTCATGGTGATGGAATGTGACAATCAGAATATTTTGATTGTCATGGCATTCTATCCTGAACTCTCATTCTTCAGTGACCCTCAAGTTCCTCTATATCTATGCTATTATTTTCATACATGTCCTATCAAAGCATTTTGCTCCTCAGCAGGTTCATTACCTTGTTTCTATGGCTAAAATCCTAAAACAAGTGCTTTCGAACAAGCTATGGATGGTTGGAAAAAATATATCAAAAGCATAATATTAAGCAATAGCATAGACAAGGCAATGAACTATTTGAAAATGCCTCCAAAATCAGCCGTTCTCATGGTGATGGAATGCCATGACAAGTAAATTACTATGGATTGTCATGGACATTCCATCCTCATGAACTCCACGACTATTGTGAGCGATAAGCAGTTCTTGCCTTGTCTATGATACCACATTTTTCATACATGTTTACCAAAGCATTTTATCAAGCGGTCCACTTCCTTGCTGCTATGGTAAAAGCCTAAAATATGATTCTTCCAAACCAGCTATGGATGCTTGAAAAAATCTATCAAGAATAATAATAACAATATAGCATAGACAAAGGCGTGGCCCCATTTGAAAAAAGCACAAAAAGAAATAGTCTCAATGGTGATTGGAATGCCATGACAATCCATAGCAATTTACTTGTCCGAACCCACAAGCAGACCTCCATAAAACCTATTCAACTCTTCATTCTGCACGCACAAGCTTAATTGACCATAAAATTATGTTGCCCCTTGACTTTACCCATGTTTACTCCCTCAAACCTCTCTTTTTCATTCAAAACCCCTATTTTCCCAACTAGGGCATTTCATGCCATTGCATAATTTTGACCTCCCCTATCCTTGCAGACCTTTTGAACACATCAAACTCCACAATCTCACCCTATTTCCAACCTATTCTAACTTATTTTCAAGCAATTTCTTCTTTTCACCTCTTCTAGCCTTACTTTTAAGGGGCCTCAATTTTGAATTTTCAATAGGGGCAGCATTAGTAATCTCTTCCAATTCCCTTACTAATTATATTTTCTTATTCCTACTCCCTATCCTACTTACATCAGGCCCATATCACTGAGACATAGCCTAAAGAATAGGTGGAATGGCCTATTTCAACATCTTTGCCTCAAACCCATGGGGATCGATCGGTTGAATGTGGCTCCGGGCGATTCAGCGTGTTTGGGTGAGAAGAGAGCTTATTCTAGCATAAAAAATGCCTATTCAGATGTGTTAGAATAGTCTGTCTGGTCACACGAGTTGCAGAACGAAATTTGCACCACTTTGCAACTTTCCACTACTTCCATTTGACACTTTTTCTATCAACTGAAAATTGAACACCACGGGAAAACCAATATGAGATAACGAAAATCAAGAGAGGTTATTGTAGAGGGGCCAAGCATAATCCTATGGGATTAGATGAGAATTTTCTAAGTGTCACGGTGTCCAAGTAACCTCATGTTGAAGTTTGCAGCCATTTTGCCCTTTGGGCCCTAAAGGGATCAATCCGCTTGAACGTAGCTCAGAGCGATTCCGCATGTTTGGGTGCAAAAGAGGATGATTCCTAGAGTAAAAATGTCTATTCAAACACATTGGAATAGTATATTTGGTCACACAAGTTGTAGAAGGAAAGTTGCACCACTTTGCAACTTTCCACTGCTTGCATTTGACACTTTTTCCATCAATTGAAAACTGGACACCATGAGAAAACCACTTCGAGAAAAAAGAAAATGAGAGAGGTTATTGTAGAGGGGCCCAACACAATCCCATAGAATTAGATGAGAAGTTTATAAGTCCCACAATGTCCAAAAAACCTCTTGTTGAAGTTTTCAGCCATTTTGTCGTTTGGACCCTTAAGGGATTGATTTGGTTGAACGTAGCTCGAAGCGATTCCAAATTTTTGGGTGTGAAAGAGGACCATTCCTAGCACAAACATTCCTATTTAGATGTGTTAGAATAGTCTATTTGGTCACACGAGTTGCAGAACGAAAGTTGCACCACTTTACAACTTTCCACTGCTTGCATTTGACACTTTTTCCATCAATTGAAGATTGGACACCATGGGAAAATCACTTCGAGATAATGAAAACTAAGAGAGGCTATTGTAGAGGGGTGCAACACAATCCCATATGATCAGACAAAAATTTTCTAAGCGTCACGGTGTGCGAGTAACCTCATGCTGAAGTTTGCAGCCATTTTTCCCTTTGGACCCTTAAGGGATCAATCCAGTTGAACATAGCTCAGAGCGATTCCAAATGTTTGGGTGCGAAAGAGGACCATGCCTAGCATAACATGCCTATTCGAACGTGTTGGAATAGTTTGTTTGGTCACACAAGTTGCAGAACAAAAGTTGCACCACCTTGCAACTTTCCATTGCTTGCATTTGACACTTTTTCCATCAACTAAAAAATGGACACCACGGTAAAACCACTCTGAGATAACAAAAACTAAGAGAGGTTGTTGTAGAGGGGCCCAACGTGATCCCATTGAATTAGATGAGAAGTTTCTAAGCATCACAGTGTTTGAGTAACCTCATGTTGAAGTTTGTAGTCATTTTGCCCTTTGGACCCTTAAGGGATCAATCGGTTGAACGTAGCTCGGAGCAATTTTACATGTTTGGGTGTGAAACAGAACTATGCCTAGCATAAAAATTCCTATTCAGACACGTTGGAATGGTTCGTTTGGTCACACAAGTTGCAGAATGAAACTTGCACCACCTTGCAACTTTCCACTGCTTGCATTTGACACTTTTTCCATCAACTAAAAACTAGACACCACAGGAAAATCACTTTGAGATAATGAAAACCGAGAGAGGTTATTTTAGAGGAGCCCAACATGATCCCATAGGATCATACAATAAGTTTCTAAGTGTCACAGTGTCCAAGTAACCTCATGTTGAATTTTGCAACAATTTTTCCCTTTGGACCCTTAAGGGATCGATCTAATTGAATGTAGCTCGAAGCGATTCTGCATGTTTGGGTGCAAAAGAGGACCATTCCTAACATAAAAATACTTATTTGGACATGTTGGAATATTCTATTTGGTCACACAAGTTGCAGAACGAAAGTTACACCACTTTGTAACTTTTCACTGCTTGCATTTGACACTTTTTCCATCAACTGAAAACTGGAAACCATGAGAAAACCACTCCGAGATAACAAAAACTGAGAGAGGTTATTGTAGATGTCCCCAATACAATCCCATAGGTTCAAACCAAGATTTCATAAGTACCATGGTATCTGAGTAATACCCCATCAAATATTGCTACCTTGCACTTTAGGATTTGATGTTTCATTGAATTGTGTGGTTTTAGGATTTGATGTTTCATTGAACTGTGTGGTTCCGTACAAGGTTATTTTTCTTTGTTTTTAATGGAATTTTTTCAGAAGTAGACTTAACTCCATTTTAGTTTTGGTTTGGTTGGATTTCAAGTGATTTTGTGCATTTTAGAAGCGAATTACTAAGGGTTGGTTTGTATACCCTGTTTTAAGGGTTTTGAGTGCATTAAAATGTCATATTAAGCCTTTCAACCACTGTATGCTTCTATAACTCAATTGAAATGATAAGTTATGGTTATAAAACATGTGTGCATATTTTTTTATGCAAGGGAGGTGAATAGAGGGTCTTTAGGTGATGCCCTAGATGTCAAATTGTGCATTTTTTAGTGGAAAATGGTGGTTTATTGCTAGGGTTTGAAGAAGTATTTGGAGGAAGCAATATCTCTTGAACTTTTAAGCTTGTGTAGACCTTTTTGAATTTGTTTTAGGCTTTGGTTGGCTGTGGGAAGTTTCAAGTATGGGTTTTCAACAAACCCTTGCCTAACATATAGTCTCTAAATCTCATCAAATGGGCTTGTCTCTTAGAGAAGGTCATCTAATGGCCAACCAAACATCAATCAAGATTTAACATAGACCCTAAGACAAATTCCCAAGAGATCATACCATGTTTCTTTGTACCATCATTAAGATTCAATAGACCACCTTGCATAAAGACTACTAAATTAGCCCTATTTACAAAGAGACGACCTTTTAAACACTAGATCTTCACTCAAACTCTTGAAATAGTAGTATGTTATGTGTCAAAACCTCCAATTCCATTATTTGTTTCTAGGTCCAAGACCTCTACACCCCTAATACACCAAACCCTCTATTTCAAGAAAAATACTTGGGGTTTTAATGAAACTCTTATCTCCCGCACGGTCTGTCATACCCAAACAAAGCACCAAACACACTTACCAAACCCTGAACATGTGGTGAATAATACATTACATGGACAATCCTTCCCATTTTTCAAAAGAGCACTCTTGAAACCCTCATTTTCATCTTCATCACCACAATTCTGACCCAGACATCATCCCAAACACCCAACCTTTACTCCACAACATTATAATCAGGTTAGGCATGTATTTTACAAGTTAGAGGACCCATTCCACAAGTTACAGTAGGCACAAAAAGTGGAATGGGTCGAATTACATCATGAAATCCTTCAATCCAAGAACTTTGAAAGTAGGTAGTAGCAATAAAAACAAGATAACCTTCTTGCCCCTCCTAAAGTTTGGACCGCATCCATTACCTCCACATAAAACTTGACATCCTTGGTTTTCTTGGTTCGCATTCCTTGATATGGTTATGCAAATGAAATTGAAGAAAAGTAATCATCTCCTTCTCCATTGGCTGGAAGAATGCATGCTGAATGTTTTGATACATGATATCAACTCCCTCATTTGCTCTCATAGTTGAATATCGAAATCCATTATAGTGGGCCTCTAGAGTTGCAGTCATCTTTATTCCTCTTCCACCAAATGTTGGCCTGATCCACATGTCTACCAACCTAATTGGCTTTGTTTTTGAAAGCTGAAGTTTCTCTTGTGTCACCAATGTAGCTCTCTTTTCCTTTTCAGACTCTTTCATTGCTATAGACCGTCTCTTGGATTTAATCATCTGTACCACATGGTTGATGTGCTTTGAGTCCTTGCATCTAAAGTAAATTTCCTTTATAGAAATACTGCTAGGGAATTTCAATGTTACCACTATAGTTAGTATTAAAGCCGGTACCTGTAACATGAAGAGTGATTCTCATTCCTCTTCTATGTTAGAGGGTTCATATCCTTGATCTGACTCTTCTAAATTATTAGAATCAAAATCACTAGCAGAGGCTTTGAAAGGAACTCCATGAAAAAAAAACTCTCTAAATGGTATATCAAACTCTAGTTCAAAATATTTTAGATGAGGATGCTCCCATAGCTCTCTTACTCGCTTGACAAATCCTTGAAACTCTGTATTGATTTTATTTTTCCTGTCCCTCTCTTATTGTTCTTCCTCAATTTCATCAAGATCATTGATGCAATTGGGGGAGTTCCTACAACACAACTAATCACAAATTCAACAACCAACTAGGTATTAGATCATCAAGTTCTCCATTTCACTCTTTCTCAACCAAACCACACTATTCCCTTGTAGCATAGGAAACCCAC
>VDFB02163709.1:0-68561 GCA_007258455.2 Sequoia sempervirens
ATGTCTTAAGGGGATGTCTAGAGGGGTCATAATAGAACGTGTTAATTAAGGGGATGTCTTAAGGGGTCTTAAGAGGATGTCTAAAGGGGTCATAATAGAACATGTTAATTAAGGGGATGTCTAAAAGGGTCATAATAGAACGTCTTAAGGGGATGTCTTAAGGGGTCATAATACGCCTAAATATATAGAATATTGATTTGATACATATAAGTACATAGAGTATGTTTAATTTTGTAAGTATGTATGTACATATATGTCATCTCATAATGATGTTTACAAAATTTGGATATGCCATCTCAAGAACATCTCAAACTCGTGGCTAGAATGTATTAGGTCTTCACACCACCTGATATCAAAAGGAATTACAAAGCAATATCAATGAAATCATCAAAACATACATATTTTAGATTTATATAAAACTATCTATATGTCACCAGACTCAAATTACACTGCATTTTAAAAGTATTCCACACATGTTTGTACAGGTTGAGATCGAGGCATCCTCTCCTTTTTGTTTTCAAAGTATGAGATTAATGCAATGATGGCTTTATGATACAAAAAATGACAATAAATCAATTTTAACTAGTAATGTCCAAGCAATATCAATATGTAATCAAAAAATGTATTTAAATATAATTTAACTAATAATTACCTATTTTTACCAAGTATTCCATGTTGTCTAGGTTTAATTTGCATGGACTAGATCCTTTTTGTGATTATGCCTTAAGGATATATAAAAGAACAATTTAAATCAATTTCAACTAATAACACACTTGACCAATGTCGAAACATGTATTTAAAGTATTTAAAAGGACAAAATAAAACAAAAACTATATTTACCTGTATTTACTTAATCCATTGTACCATATGCATCCTCTCTTTTTTGCAATGCATCTATGATTGCCTCATGCTCTTCCATAGAAATTGACCATAGTAATTTTTTTGAAGGTCTTCCATGATAGCGCTCTAGTTTTATATTTGTTGCCACCACCAAATGTGAATAATGCATAATCTCTTTATGTGTTTCATAGTCTTCGAATGCAGGTAGACCATTCTTTCTTCTCAAGTATTTTCGTAGCCAAGTGCCAACAACCACCACCGATCCTATTGAAAAACATGTTCAAAAACCACCATCAAATAACTTCTCAAAATTTACTTAAGGGGATCAAAGACTTGTTCTAAAAAATTGCTTAAGGGGATCTAAAACTTGTTATCAAAATTTTCTTAAGGAGGTGTCTTAAGGGGATCACCGCACCTGTTGGATAATGAAAGCCATCATCATCTTCTCGAGGTGTTAACAACTTATGTTTAGTTTCCACACAATGAGCCAACCAATATTTTGTTTGCTCTTCATTCCCTTCAGGTGCAATAACTACATACACATGTCATACCAACAAAATTCTATTTAATAACTTGTGCATATCCATATAACTAATTTAGTATTAAAAAATAACTTAATAAAGCAAAATAAAATGAAATAAATTAAATTAAAATTACCTTCTTGTACAAGGTCTGAAACACAATCATAATCTCCAGATGCAAACAATTGATCATTTTCTTGAATAGTTCTTTCATATTGATTATGTACTTCTATAGGTGTCAACGATCTTTGATCCCACTGTTCAACCCATTCTATATTTTCACAAGCTTCCCAATTTCCTGAGATACAAAAATGGAAAAAACATGCAAGCTCCCTTGTCCAAATAGTCCATGTGCTTGCTGTCACACTCCTAAATGAATGCCATTTAGTAGATCCACTAATTGTCTCACAATCAACTCTAGATACAATATTTTCTTCTTGCACCAACCAAAAGAATCGATGAACTGTAGAGTAATCACTCAAACCAGGTGCAGATAATCTTCTATTACACCAATCCACAATCTCATGTGCATTTTTAAATTTTACTAAATCCTCGAATTTTAATTGTTCTCTAGCAAGAATTCTTTTGATGCATGCACCAACTCCATCATGTTCTCCTTTACCATGCCCATCTTCAAAAAAACTCCATGTATATGTTGGACATTAAGTTCCTTGTGAACCCTACTTAACCAATAGAACATTCTAGCATTTTTGAACTACCCCGTACAATTATCTGACCATATGATGTGTTCTTTCATATGGATTCCTCTTTCTTTTAAATTTATATAAAATATACTAAAACAATATTGAACAAACTCTGATGAGTGTAACCAATTGTCACTCAAATAAAAATGATACTCCCTCAAAAATTATCTATCATCCTCAGTGCTATCATCTACATGTCTATAAACAATATGGAAAAACATAGCTACTTGCACAAAATTATAATATTGAGATTGAATTTCCTCTTGCGGAGTGAGAGTATAATTCTCTGCAAAATCAACCACTAAAAGTATAGTACCAATTGGAAATGTGTTTCTACATGCGCGAAATTGTCCATCAAGCCATCGAGCATGTTCATAGTGCATAACATATTTTGGTACAATTTTATTATTAAATTCACTCATAAATGCATGCACACTAACTTTTTCTGTAACTAAATCACAAAGCTTTCCTATTTTTCCATCTTTTAAAGAATAGTGAACATTCTTAAATGTTTTAGCATCTAATAATTGTTGTCTAAAATCATGATCAACACTTTCATGCAAAAAAAAAATTTTAAATGAAAGATTTCCACAGTTAATGCATTGTCCAAAAATACAAGAACTTAAATAAAATAATTTATCATTGGTTTTCCACAAAACAAACTTTGAAATAAACTCTCTTATTGCTTGGTGTGGCATATCAACAATCCATATAATCATGTTAGAAGATGCAAGGTACAAATGTATATATCAAAAACATCCATAAAATAGTAAGAAATTGAACATGTATTTTACAACAACAAGATATTAGATTTGTATTAGTTTTTACATACCAGAAGAGGGTTTACATTTTTTTCTAAAGACCTTTGACTTATTTTTAATATTACCAAGTAACAACTGAATCGCTACAAAATTTTCTATAAAATTTAGTTTGGCTTGTGTTGTATCTAATAGGTGTTTTGGGTGAGGATCCTTGAACTTTGGACCCCACCATAATTTTTAAAACATCTCTAGCATTAGATGGAAACCTAGTATTATCAATGCCAATATTTTTTGATCAAATATTTAATTTCAACATTCAATTTTATATCAAACATTGAGTAGATCACTGAAACTCCAACATTGATTGATAGGATCATTTTCATACTTTCTCTTCTTTTCCGCTCTTGGTAATGTTTTGGGATGCATTTTTAAAACTTCACTAATATTGCCTTACCATTCTTTTATTCAAAGTTGTTTTGTATTAACTATAGCGGTAGTTATGGCTCTTCTTATTTGCATTTTTTTATCTTTAGATCGATGCTTTTTTCCCAATAGATTCAAGATGGCTTTTCTTAGCGATGGAGCATAGCATGTTTAATGATTGATCTTTTCTTTTTGGTTTAACGCATAGAAGCCTAACCTTTTCATTACTTTCCTCATTTTTGCATTCTCATCAATTGCATCATTAGTTGACAATGAAATGCAATTTTTTTACGATAAAATAATTTGGTGTATATTCTATTCGCATGTGTTCTTATTTGCCTCCAAGAAATTTGATCAGGAAGATTATCAAAAACACCACTTCCAATTTTGAAAAAAGTATTTTCATTAAATTCAACATCACATTCTAGATTTTCATCTTCATTTTCATCTTCATCTTCATTTTCATTTTCATTTTCATCTTGATTTTCATCAACAAAACGGTTTTCATTTTCATTTTCATTTTCATTTTCATCAACAAAACGGTTTTCATTTTCATTTTCATCTTCATTTTTATTAACAAAATGGTTCTCATTTTCATTTTCATCAACAAAATGGTTTTCATTTTCATTTTCATTTTCATCAAAAATATAGGTTTTGTTTTCATTTTCAAGAAAATGATCATTTTGATTTTCATTTGCAATAAAAGATTTTTCTGTTTTGTTTTCAACAAATTCTATAAAAGTTTCATCTCTTTGAATATAGTCAATGTCAACATCATTATATCCGGCTTCTTGTAAATCTTCTACAAACAAATTTACCATGTCACTAACATGTGGCTTTGAAGACGTACCTGGATTTTTGTATATTGAAACATTCTCCATAGCATTCAAAGAGGGATTTGAAGACATAGTAGGACTTGTTTGTATAATCATATTCTTCTCCAAATTGACTCCTTGCAAATTAGCTTCATCTACAACTATGGTATCTTCAATGTTTTCATCTTTAATAGTTGTTGAATTGGTTGCTCCACCATCATTCATTGATTTTATTCTCATTCTTCTTTCTCTTTGTCTTTGTCTCTCTTTTTCTCTATTTGCTTCAACTTCTTGAGGAGTCAATGTCTTTCTTCTCTTATTACGAAGTTTATCTCCCATAATTATAAAATTCTCAAGCACAAATGAATGTTAATAGTGAAATACTTCAAAATATTCAATCCAAATTGGAAGTTGAATACCTATTATGACAAAATTCTTCCTCTTGTGTTCCTCAAAACAAAGTAGAAAACTACCACAATTCCACTTTAAAAATTGTTTTCTTCATGCTTCCTTTGAAAAATTCAATCCATATTGCAAATTTCACTTCAAAAATGGTGTAGATGATGCTCCCTTTGATAAAATCAGCCAAAAATCAAATTGACAACCTGTAAATACAATAACTTATGAAAAATAATTAATTTTTAGTGCTCTCGGCCATACATATGAAGTTGCAAAGTTGCAGACTTGACAGTAATTTTGCACAGTGTTTTTAAATAAAATAAATGGGATCCCATCTATAAAATGGGATCCCGCTTATTATCAAACGGGATCCTGTTTATTAATAAGCGGGATCCCGCTCTGTAATCGGGATCCCATTCACCGACATTGAATGTTGGAGCTGTTGTAAAGGTAACGGGATCCTGTTTCATAAACGGGATCCCATTACCTCTACAATGGTCGGAATGTTGTTCGATGGGAACGAGATCCTGTTTATAGCACAGGATCTTGTTTATTAATAAACGGGATCCCATTTTATAATTGGGATCCCATTTTTTTAAATTTGAATTTTGTTTTGCATCGTGGACGGGTTTTTGCCAAGGTTTTTGGTTTGGGAAAAGCATTGGAAGTCTGAACCTAGGCCTTCAACCTGGTTTGACCTGCAAGTTGAAGGCCCTAACAATGTCAAAGAAAAATACCGACTTTGGACATATGGCTGACAACCTTTTTCAAAATTTTCTGACGAAATTAAAACCCATTTTAGATCAAACAATGCAGATTCTAAATATGTAATTTGTTTTGCAATTGGAATTATTTTTTCTATTTTTCAATTAATTTCTAATAAAATTGGTCCATAAACTTTAAATATCAGAGTTTTTTACTATTTTAATAACTTTTGATCAACATAACATTTTGACAAGCGGATTGCACGAGAGAAACTTCAGACAATTCTTTTCAATTTGAAAAAAAAATCAGAAAATGATAAGTTTAGGTCATCTTATGCATGTCGTACATGACGATTTTTCAAAACGACAAATCTGCCTAATAAAAATTAACAAAAAAAAAATATTCAATAAAAAATTACAAAAAAAATCAAGAGCAAGCTTCAGTGAGTCATAAAATTTTTCCCAAAAGGATTTAGAAAAATATGATAATTTAAGTCAAAATATGGATGTCGTACACGCGCATGGTATGGTAAAGAAAAATGACTTTTAAACAGTGGTTTTTAGAAATTCCTATTAAAACTCAATTTGTACAATCTGGGTATTGAAATAAATTACATATTTGAAAACTAGACTCCGAGCACTACATTTTATGATTAGTGACTTTTTTAAAGATTTCATCTCTAAGTGCTTCAAATTTTAAGGTCAAATGTGTCAAATACTGAAAATCAGGGAAAACACTTCCACTTTTTGGCCAAAAAGTGGACTCAACTTCTTGCACACACCCTTCATCTAGAACCAAAAAATGTATAAAAGCAAAAAACCAAAAAAAAATTAAAGGAAAATTTTATTTACAATTCTGGTGACTCACAAGGGGCCTTCACTTGCGAAGGCACGAACCTAGAGCTCTAGAAATTCCTGGAGTTTGATTAAGGTGGAATTTTGTAACTCCTAGTCCAAATCAGTGGGTCAGAGGAGAGTGCAAAAGACCTTGTATTTTTGATCTAACTCAAAGACCTCCTTAAAAGAAACGGCTCCTTATCTTACTAAAACAACCCCAAGGTGTAATAGAGATGAAAAAGGGGAATGATGTGGTCAATTTCATCAATAGTCCACATTGGGCCTAAACTTGGGAGTTCTATAGAAGTCCGGACCTTATGTCTGATTGCCTCCATGACCTATTCAACTGATACCACCTCTCCATCTAGTGACAAAAGGGGAGGCAAACCGAAGCTAATTAGAACATTGAAATCCCTTTTGATTTCATTGACCTTTTTATTCAACACTACCTAGCGTTCCTTGCTCTTTGCCATGACTTTTTGGCAATTGATGAAATTTCTTGCTTTTCTTGAGGCAGCCCTCTAATCTGAAATCCCTGCATTTCTTAGAGCCTTTTTTGTGGTCATACATAATCTAGAAATCATATTTTATGATTCTATGACTCGGGGAGCATATGCTTTCAGAATTTGGTAAGCCATCGGGCCAACTTTTTCTTTTAATTCTTGAGGATAGTTTAAAAACTTTAGGACTGGCTTGGGAATGGAAATCACAACTATGATCTTTTCCCACTGCATAGATATCAACCTTTTCAATATTGGAAGGGTCCCAGACCCTTGTGTAGTAGTTAACTCTTGGTGGAATTGAGCCTCTCTTGCTCTTATATTCTCCTCCATTTGATTCTTCTCTTAGATGGTGTTCATAAGTTTTGAGTTCAACCTTCTGACCTCTTGGTCATGGGCCTACAGAATGGAATCGATCTCTTGTTTCTCTTTCCTTGACCTTTCTGCTTCCACCTAGGCCTTTTGTAGATTGTTAAAAGCCTGAGATCAGACATTTTCCAACTCTTTCTATATGTTTTCTTGAGTACATTGGTACTCTACATTTTTTTGGTGCTCAGTAGCAAGCTCAACTCTTAACTTTTCAATTTCAGCATTCAGCTAAATGTGTTCACTTTGGGCCTCCTTGAGCAACTTAGTTGCTTCTCCTTATTGATCTTGTATCTATCTTATGCAAGCCATCTCGAAATCTCTAGCCTTGATCTCTGTCTATAGCCTACTCATCGTATCTCTTACATTTATCAATTGTTATACCTCATGCTTCTTCAATCTCTTTTCCAACCTCTCACAATCAATGTACACCACTTTTAGGGTGGCCTTAGCTAGAACCATCTTTTCATGTGACCGAGTTTCATTCAAATTTAGACCCATGGGTCTAATGTCATAATCTTCCATCTGCATTTGTCCTTTGAGCTTGAATATGAGTGACTTCATGGTAGCGATCAACAAAGAATTTTGCTCCTGATTGAAGCAAGCTTCAATCTTCTTAGTAGTCAGTTGTGTGGTGGATTTAATCTATAGTTTCTACTTTTTGGCCTGTCGAGCCTACTTGGTTGCATTGAAATGGCCTTAGAGACTCTGTGGGGTGTCAATGCTTTGTGTGGTAATGGAAGCACCTAGAGGGAGACCAAATAGGGTGACGGAAGGAGAAACCTTGGCTGTACAAGATTTTTGAGAGGAAAATGGGAGTGTTATCATAGAAAATGGAAGGATACCAAATTGAGATTGAGCAAGAGGAAAACTTGTTGGGGTGAAAAGGGAATCGGGTGGAAGGAGAGATGTTTTCCGAGAAGCAGATGGACTTGGAGTAATGGGAAACATGGATGTTTCAGCTGTTTCAATGGGGACCCATGATAGGGTGATTAAATAATCAATAGAGGCCAAAGCGAATGATGCATAGTCAGAAAGAAGAGAGGGAGAAAAACTTACCTGGGCCACAATGGACAAATTTTTTTTTAGAGAAGACTCCACTTCTTCTCCTCTGACTGATGCACCAGGTCCGCTTACATCTTTGACTCATCTCCTCTTTGTATGATTGGAATTGGTACATTTTGATCCTTTGGTGGCTAATCCCATCAAAACCCGACCTTCGGTAACCACAACGAACCTTCTTGGGGATTGTCGGGCTCTTTTTCCCTTGCTTTGGATGCTGGTGGAGGACGTGACTTGTGAGTCCTTTTCCTTTGATCTTTTTCTTTTATCTGATTCTTGAGGTTGGAAAGAATGGCGCATAAGCTCCTCCTATTTAATCTCATGACTAGTCTCAGCATTACTATTGTCAGTATCAGCCTCTTTGTCATAAACCTCATCAAACCTTTCATCATGCAGCTGAAGTTCTCTGAACAAGGCATTGGGACATCTCATTTCTTGGCAAAACCTCCATAAATATACTTTCTTTCTCTCTGACCATCCCAAGTGTTTCAATTGCATGTTGAGGGATTTACCCATCAGGAGGTTCTTCTAATACTCCACAATCTAGACACAGAAGTCTATCTATGGTGGCCGTTTGAATGGTATGTGGGACAATTCAACGTATACCTCTAGCCTTTCTTGGGTTAGATTCTTCCTTGACTCAAAATACTCCCAACTCTCATGTTTCAAAGTTGGTAGGTGCTTTGTTAGATTATAGTCCCATGTGTCACAAATAAGAACCAAGCCTAAGAGGGCCTATTTTTTTGTAAGCTCACCCTCTGCCCTCTACTTCACTAGTGTTACCTACCTATTGGCAATGTTAAGGGGAGTTGGGTAAAGCTTTATCTTGTGCCTTCCAATGCCATAGACATTGTCGGAAATAGTTGCCTAACAACATGCCTCTAAAGCAAAAACTTTATCCATTACAAATTTGGGGAGCCTGAAAGGCTCTCCAAATTTGTAATGGATAGAGTTTTTTCTTTGGAGGCATGTTGTTAGGAAACTATTGACGAAGCCATGGAAATTGATAAAAGTGAAATCTTCACTCAGGAAATAATATACTAGGGTTTGAAAAAATTTCATCCATTGCAAGACCTCAGGAGAGAAGTGGCCCAAAGGGTGTGGGAACAAGTCTAGAAGTACTGGCCTTATAAAATAATCCACAAACCAATAGTAATCCCATGTCCTTGATAGCACATGAGTCCATACCAAAATCGGTTGGTAGAAACCTTTTACATCGAACCTAAATAATGAAAAACCTCTCTCCAAAAACTCATAATTTTGATGCAAGATCAAGTGAACCAAGAAAGAAGAATACATGAATTTACACTCAGTGTCCTAGGTACTCAATTGTTCTAGGATCCCTTTGGCTATTACATCAGCAAAATTGAAATACTTATTACTTCTCTCCTTCTTAAGCATGAAAGACAAGCCCATCTAAAAAGGATGGACCTCTTCATAATCATCAAAGATCATAAATCTAGGCCAAAATTAAGAAAATAGACTGTATATCTTGAATATTCTATGTGCAAGAGGAAAATAGAATGGATCTCTCTTTGGCCTTTCCTTTGTTTCATCCTCATAAAATTGCACCTTCCTAGTTCTAGTTTCCCATAATCATTCCATCTCTTCCTCGTCAAAGCGCTCAGCACCCCAGGTTGTAGGGATACACAACATATCTTGTATGGCCGCTACAGTAATTGTAACCTTTATCCTGTTGCTGACAATAACCCCTGCCTCTATGTTAAATCTTTTAGCACATGCGTCTACCAGCTCTAGGCAAGGGTGTACTGTGGGAAACATGAACTGTGGCAAACCAAAATTCTAGAGTCGTGACATGAAGCTTTTGGTTGACCCATGTTTAATCATTCTTTGTAATGCTCCTTCCCTAAGGCTTTTAGGGTTAGTTGCCAATTCTAGGTCAAAAATGTTGTCTACAAAATCCTACACCACCTCTCTTCTAACACGATCATCTGGTTGCACTAATTTGGTATAATCAAACTGTCATTCCTCTAGTGTTGGGGCATTGGCGAATGAATCCCTCCCAAAAATATTTACGTAACCTGACCTTTTGGACGAGGCTCCAACCTTTCTACCAAATGTTGATGCTTCCACCATTGCTATGCTAGGAATTTGCAGAGTTTCTTCAATGAAATGATCACTTGATTTTCTACGTAGATTTTTTTTTCTTTTGGGTGTAGCTAATTCCTTTGCATGTATATGCAATTAAGGCTTTTTTGTTACCACTGGTGCACTAAATGTTGCCACCAAGGCGATACATGTGGATTTGTGATCTGTATCCCTCAGGAATACCAAATTCACTGTGAGAATGGAATTAGTACATTCTTCATGCTGCCTCTTCCACAAATAAGCCAAACACATTGGAAAGCATGCTTAGGCATTGCAAGGTACTTTGAAAATATGTACCTATTTAGGCATTAATGATAGAAAAGGACACATGGCAATGATCAGCCTACACGAGCATTACTCCCAATGCCAAAATTTATTTCTCGAGGCATGATGCCATATTTTCCATATGATTTTCCTCTTTTCCTATAGATGATTTGATATTTTCTTCGTTGCCATCCGACTAGAAATGGATTTTTTCATTGGTCAGGTTGGTCGGTGTGTCTTTTCTATAAATAGCTATGCCACCTTATTACAATATGCATTCAAAAATATCCTTTTAAGTTTAGCAATATTTTCTTGCTATCTCTTGTTCTACTAGCCATAGCTTTTACTCTCATCACGTCATTTGGTCTAGGCACTCCCATTTGGCTCCTTCCATGAAGGCTACAATACTCTTTCATAGGTGAAATTACTAGCAATAGAATCAAGCGCCTAGAAATGAAGAATGACCACCTCATTGTCGTTGTATTTAAGTGGATCCTCAACAAGGACTATGTGAAGGATGAAAACCAACCACGGTGCAACTCCAATGTCATTTCCCACTTTGTGGCCTCCCTCCTCAACATAAACATTGCCAAGCCCTAGATAATTGTGTTGTGTCATGCCATGTTCTACTCTCTGTACTTGGATGAGCTTGGTGAAATTGTTCAAGTGGCCATCCCTAGTGTTGGTATTTTGAATGCCATGGACCTCCACAGGCATGTCAATTATGGGGAGGATGTGGTCTAGATACCCTTCCTTACTAACTTTCAAACCATGGACCTTGAGAGGCATAGCTCACTATCTCATCTTGTGGCCACTTTCCTTCTGAGGGAGTTTGGCATGGAGTGTGTTGGTGGGTTTGACTGGAAAAAGAAGTTCAAATTCCTTGTGTACAGACATGGGAATGAGGACTCAAGCCACTTATGTGTTGGGCCTACGTGTGTTGTTTTGACCCTCTTTTCACCATGTCAAAGAAAAAGAAGAAGAAGAAAGAAAAGAAGAAGAAGAAACCGATGAAGAGCCACTTTTGATTGCTTAGCGATGGCTAGAGGCTTATGAATCTCACTATTTTTGCTTGTTGCCTCTCTTTTTACCTTTTAGCAGTATAGCACTTTTTTGGGTTTTCAAAAGAAGCTTCAGCTTCTCTAGGAGCCTTAGGCTCGTACTATAATGTAATTTTTTTAATGAATATAATATAGTACCTTTTTTACTTCTTCCAATGCTATCTCATGGCTTTATTCTCAAAATTAAGTCATATTTTACAAAAAAATTACATATGGTACTTAACTATGAAAATATTAAAGAACTTGTGTATTTTAATGAAACAATTTTAGATAAATGCCATTCACCAGTATATCCAAAATGTTACCTTCCATGTCTTCTAGCTCATATGCATTATTTTCCTTGCATGCATTGATACAAAAGGGTCCCTTCCATAATGCTTCAAATTTTGTATGTTGTCTCAGTTTCACAGTGCACTCATCATTCTTTAGAACTAGGCTTCCTTCCTTGAAATCTAGGTTGGAGGTCTTTTTGTTGAAACATCATTTTACTGTTTGTTGGTGCCCAAACATGGCTTCATAAGCTTTTTCTCTATCTTCCTCAAGGTTCAAGAGTTTCACCAACCTTACTTCCATTCCACCACCTTCTTCAATCCCCAGGGCTTTTAATAGTTACAAGGCAAGGATCTCTATAGAGACAAGTAAAACTACCTCTTTCTTGTATAGTAGCTCATATGAGGAGGCCTTCAAGATCTACTTGGGCATAATTAGGTTGGCCCATAGAGCAACTCGCAAGTGCTTGTGCCAATCCCTTTGTTGTTCCAACCTGATGCACTTGATTAACCTAATTAGATTTTTGTTAGTCAACTCCACTAACCCATTTCCTTATGGGTAGTAATTTGATGGAGTTTTAAGGTAAACCCCATGTTTGAGAGAAAAATATGACATCCCTAAACCCACAAAAACCCATGTGTTGTCAAATATAATGGTGTTTGGTGAACCAAATCTTACTACCAGCTCTTCAAGGAAGTTGATGATCTCACCTTCTATAGCATTTTTTAGGGCAACAACCTCCATCCACCTTGTGAAGTAGTCAGTTTCCATAAGGATCCACTTATTTCTAGCATTGGAAATAGGAATTATCATCCCAATGTAATCCAAACCCCATTAAGCAAAGGGTTCCTTAGTTACAATTGGGCTTAAGGGAAGGGAAAAATTCTTTCTTTTCCCAAAAAAATATTGGCACTAAGTACACTTTTGCACCAAATGGTGCACTTCAAAAAACATGGAGGACCAATAATATCCTGCTCATATTATCTTTAAAGCAGTAGTCTTGGCAGAGAAATTTCCACCCTCAAGACTGTTATGAAATTCTTTAAGAACTCTTTCTGCTTATGGCTTATTCAAGCATCGAAGCAAGACATCGCCATAATTCCTTTTGAATAAGATAACTTCAATTAGTACATACTTGGAGCCTTGCAATCGATAGTATCACCTTTTGTGAGGTAGAAGATTGGTCGAGTACTACCCCTTTTGTATATATCCCATTTGATCCTTCACCCAGGATTCGTCTGACTCAAACTAATTTGTGTAGACTTGATCGATCTCCTTCTCAACTAAGGAACTTGATTCCTATGTAAGATATTCACATAGACCTCTTCCCTAAACCATCTTGGTCAATTTAATATCCACATTGTACTCTAGGATTTTAGTGATCTAGTTGGCCCTCTTTTCAATTATTTCACCCTCAGTGATATACTCCCACACACTAGGATGTGTGATGCAGATGGTGATTATGTTGGCTAATACCAGGTGTCAGAACTTCTTTAGGCTTTTTACAATAGAAAAATCCTACTTTTCAAAAAAGTTATACTTGGCTTCATATCCTTTAAGAGTTCTTGAGTGAAAAGAAATGGGATGCTCTTCGTTATTTCCTTCCTCCTTCTAAGTGAGTACTGAAGCTATGTTATGTTGGCCATTGTATACATAGAGTAGAAAATCCTTGGAAAATTTTGAGTTAGCCAACACTGGGGTGGCAGAGATGGCTACCTTTATCTACTTGAAAGTTGCTTTGCCTTCAGGAGTCCATTTGAACACTAGGTTCTTTTTGAGCATTGACATGATAGGTCTTGCAATGTCGACGAAGTCTTAAATGAAACAACTGACAAAATTGTTTTTCCCTAGAAAAGACTGTAACCCTTTCTAATTTACTGGTGGGGGTGGCTCCATTATAGATCTTACCCTTTCAGGGTCTATCGCTATTCCTTCCTTCGATACCTCAAAACCAAGTAGCTTTCCTTGGGGCACTCTAAATTTTTTTTTTTTAGGATTCAAGGAAATCCCAAACCATGGGCATTTCTAAAAAACCTTTTTCAAATGATCAAAGTAATCATCCTTTGATTTTGAAAAGACTATTAGGTCATCCAAATATATTAAAATAATCTGATTAATTAATCCTCTAAAAGTGATATCCATTGCTCGTTGAAAATTTGCACCAACATTTGAAAGTCCGAAGGGAATTTTTGAGTATGCGAACGTTCCCCACTTAGTAGTGAACATTGTTTTATGTTGGCTACCTTCCTTTACATATACCTAGTTATAACCCAAGAAACCATTGAGTAAAATTTGAAAACATCTCCAATCTGGCCACAATCTGTAGGATTTTCTCCATTGATGGCAAGGGGTAATGGTCTTTTAGCAAGGCTTTATTCAAATCTCTAAAATCCACATAGAGCCTAATATCACCATTCTTTTTTCAAACTAGTACCTAATTAGACACCCAGGTGGAATGCTGAATCAGATATATGATATTTGATTTGACTAATTTGGTGAGCTCTTGTGCCATCAATGCTTCAGCCTTCAGATTGATCAGCCTTTTTTTTTTCAGATGAGCTTCAAATCTTCAGCCAAGTCAATAGTATGCTAAATTATGCCTAGGTCATACCTTCTAAGATCATAGGTCTAGGTTATAATCTTGTCGTATCTAGAGCACAGATCCTTTAGTCTTTCCTTATCCTTTCGCAGACGTCCCTTTCGACCTTTAACTTTCTACCAATTCTGACATTAAGCTCCTCATAATCCCTCATGTCCGTAGTGAACCTTTGTTTGCTATTTCTTGAATCCTCATAGTCAAAAAGGTTTTCAAGAGAGATTTGACCTCAAGGAAGCTTATTTCCTTTCAACTGAATCACTTTCCCTTTGGGAGATTCTATTTAAGGTTGTGAATGGTCAGAAGCTTTTCTTGATTTCTGTAAAAAGGTGGCGATCTATATATCATCCTCAAATACTTGTCAATTTTTATCATTGTCGGTAATTGTTGGTTGGATAATGATTTGTACTACAATTTTCTTTGTTGTTGAATCAAAAATTGGTTCCAATTGCGAACCAATCAAAGCCATCTAATCGGCAACACTATTTTGAGATCGGGGAATGACTTGTATATTAAAAGCTTCAAAGCTTTCAATCAGATCCCATATCTTGTTTCTATAGGATTTCATTCTTATATTCTTCATAGCCACTTGCCCATGGACCTGGCTCACAACTCATATCTAAATGCTTGCATTCTCTCGATGCCATCCATTCTGCAAGAATTAGACCGAGAACCAAGGCTTCATATTTCACATCATTGTTCAAGCTTGGGAATTGAAAATGAAAGGCCTTGAGGGTCTCTGACCTTGTCAGGGACACCAGTCGAACACCTACTCTAGAACCGACTTTGCATTTGGTGCCATCAAAATATGATGTCCATAGATGGTTTTCACCTAGATCATTATATTCCTCTTGATCCTTTGCCAATTTTGGGAAGACTTGATCATTGTTGAAGATCACATAGGTGCCCAGTCCTATCGCATGAAAGTTTTTGAATGGGTCAAAGTCAATAAATTGGTTGAGGAGGACCTCCTCTTCGGGGTTTTGATCATTCGTGTCTTCCTCGTCTTCCAGCATCTCTACATAGTACTTTTCCCATTGTGAGGAGGTATAGGTTGCTTCAAAGCATAGGACTACATTGTCCACTATATGTTTTGGATGCAAAGATTCGGATAGGATTTTAATCTTCACCCCATGTTTAGTCCTTAATATCAGGTGAGAGCAATCGAGCACTAAATATCTGCCAAGATTTGCTATGAAATCTCTTGAAAGACATGTTTTGAATACTGGGGGAATTTCTATCACCACTATTTCTTGTGTGACCATTTGGCTAGGACATGAGAAGAGGGTTAAAGACAAATCTTTAATGTGGCTGATGATCAAAACCTTCTTCCCATCCAATTGCATTATTCCCTGCTCAAGGAGCTCATACTTAAGTTTTAGGGCATTGGCCACTTGTTTTGGCATGACCGTTGTACTAGCTCCTGAATCAATCATGTTATTATGCAAAGTCTTATCTCCCACAATAAGTGTTAAAAAGAAAGGTGTGGAATTTGGCTTGCTTACCTCTTTCTCTTTTGCATTTCCCATGTCATTCACATAAGTTGTGGTTTTCAAAGATTGAGGGTCTGACGCGAGCTCTTTATCTTTATCTTGATCATATGGAAAAGTTGCATCCATCTTTGGTATTTGTTCTTCCTTCTTTAATGCTTCCTTGAGCAACATCTTTTTTTTGGGAATGGCTATGATGTCCCACAAAGATACATTAGTAGGTGCCTTCTTCAATTATTCCACCATATTGAGCATTCCAACTAGTAGAACCTTGGGATTAAATGGTGGTATCTCTCTCATCTTAGGGGGAAAATGATCCATCATGAATGGGCTCATTATCTTGTCCTTCTATTTCTCTGGAAATGGAAAAGTTTGTGACTATTGAGTAGGTTGGAAAGTGGCATGTGGAGCTTGCTTTTCTTTTGGCTATTGTTGACGTAGTTGTGAATGTGGTAGAGCTTGTACGTATTCTCCTATGAGCCTTCTTTTGAATCTTTTTTTGTAGTCCAATTGTAATTGTGTAGCACTGGTCATTGAAGCATCGTTCATGAATATTGCATCCTCTTCCTCTATCCATGAAAATAGTGCTTGGTCTGACACAATATCTAGCTCTTGTTCTAAAGACATTCCTTGCATTTGCACTCTAAAGTAGGCATTTTCCATCTCAACGGACTGATATTCTTCCATATTCTAGAGCACACCTTTATTTCTTTGTTTTGATATCATTTGTTGCAGATTTCCCCTCAAACAATTTCAAGGCATGTGACTATCACTACACAGGAAGCACCATACATTCTCATCTTCTACCAGGTTGTTTTGTCCAAGGATTAATTCTTTACTTTGGTTTTCTTTGATTGTTTATGGTGCCATAGTGACTAGAACCATCTGGTTTGTAGACACCATTTGTTGACATCCTCCTTTTGAGGGTCCTTGGTATGTATTTTGTTGATAGGATGGCCTTCCCCCTAATAGGTTTGAGTGGCCTATTTTAGAGGTGTCACTTGCTATCACTTGATGAGGACTAACTCATTAGCAAAAGACCACATGAGACTCTTCATATCATTGATGTTTGTTGCTAGTGAGGAGGCACTTGATGTGCTCGGCTATGCATTAGGGTACACATACATGGATTGTGGTGTAACTGATGTTGCCACTTGTGGAGAAAAAGTGCTTGGAGTAGCTTCTTCCTAAGGACCACTAGATATTTTTGTGAATACGGGCATCGATGGTCATGGTGGAAGCTTCCCAATTTCAATCATGTATTTTCTACATGCACAACCAAATCATATGCATCAAGTAAGACATCCCCTCCCATAGAGGTTACCATAATTGCGATGTATGAATTGACAACCTTTAGGTAAAACATGAACACCATCATAGCTGGAGGTTGGGAAATTATAGGGATTCTTTGCAGGGTTTTGTGAAACCTAGCATTGAAGTCACTCATGACCTCTTGTAGGGATCTTTTGATGATGATTAATTGATGTAGCAATGAGGAGCGATCTCCTTTTTCTAAGAAGCATTTAAATAACCTTTCTTCGAGCTGATACCAGGAGTATATAGAACCAGAAGCCAAAGATTGATACCAATCTTGGGATTTTCCTTTAAACGAAGTGGCCAACAACCTAAGAGTAATATTTTCCTCTGCTATGTTATGCACCATGCACACCTCTGCTATATGTTGGAGGTGTTTGGATGGGATTTTGAAGTCTTCTAAAAAAAAATTGGAATAGCCTTGAGGTATTAGCGGGTATAGCATGCCATATGTCTGGGGGGCATAGGAGGTTGTTGCAGACTACCACTATCATAGGTTTTGAAATTTCTAGGAGTAGGGGTAGCTATGTGAGCCATGGAGAATAGATTTATATGAATCAGGTATACTAGTATTTTGATTTGAAAAGTTCATCCTCCTGAGGGAGTAGATAAGGCTTTAGATCTTAGGCTTTCACTTCTCGCTCTATTACTCCTTATAGGTGATACATAACCTATAAGTATTCTTCTCCTAGATACCAAGGCAGGTAACTAGGATTACTAGAAATGGCCCCTTGAGGATGCTCTTGTTTGAATTCTAGGCATGGAAATTCTAGCTTCTTTCTTTGGCATGATTTTAGAAACATTTCTAACTTCTAATCAAGCAAGGTTTTTCGGTCCCACTGGGTGTGCTAGAAAAAGAACTGTTAATCATCAAAGCTTGTGCCTCTCTGACAACCTTATAGGAAATTCAGCGAGTGGGGAACCAATTTGTGCCTCACTAAATAGCTCTGGGATTTTTATAGAAAGTTGGCTCTTCCTTGAGTTGGGAGAAAAGGTAGAAGGAAATGTAAATATAAAACATAAAAATGGCTATGCGCCAAAGCTTTTACAATATTTCAAACTCAATGCTTTTCCTATAAATGATATAATAGACACAGAAGACCACAACCCTTCATTGTTGGGAAGAGAATGAGCAACAAAGGCTAAGTACAAGAACAGTGTAATCTTTCAAATCTCCCCATGAGAAGCACTCATTAAGGTCCGATCAAGCATAAAAAGCTCCAAAAGTTAACAGAAAAATTTAGAAATTGTAGAAACCCTTTCTCTTTTTATAGAATAATATGGAAAAAAAACAACCTTTAAAGAAAATGGAGAAGTTCAATAGACATAATCCATTTTATGAAAGCTATTATTATATCATAGAATCCTACAGCATGAAAATCAACTACTCAAACTATCAAATTAAACTTAACAAAGTGTTTTTATTATGAAGAAAAACATAAAGAAGGAACTTAGCAAAGGCCATAGCATGTACAATTTCAAAGGTTTCTTCTAGATAGATTGTACTTAAATATCAAATGAACATGAAAACAAAGGTCGAATGCCAATCCAATAATAGTTTGAGTTAAAACAATATAACATGCTAGAGAATAGCAATGTTTTGTAAACCTTAAACTTCTGAAAATATCTCTAAAACTAAGGAAAACTAAAAGAACTTTCAAAAAAAAATTCTTCTTTGAGTTGCCACCTCCCATTTATAGCTGAAAAGAGAAAACCGATGCCAACATTCTAGAAGCAAATACTGCCAGATGCCTGCATCTGATAGCTCATGATCTAATCGTAGATCTTGATTAGATCATCAAAATCCTTGCTCATTAATTCCCAATTGGCTCATTAATGTCATTTAGATATTTAGCAAAGATTGTAATCTTAAAATAATTGAATCTTAAAAACAACTTGGCAAAATTTGATCGACCAATTACACAGATTGATGGTGCCAAATCGAAGGTTCCAACTCGAAAGCAAGAAAGACCTAGTATGCTCCAACAAACTCCATCCAAAGAGATCACTCCTTAAAAGTGCAACTTTCCCAAAGTGAAGAGATAACGTGTTGAATGGGAGGGGAATCTCAGATTTATGAAAACAACTCTAGAGAAAAATCCTACCAAGCTGACACGTGCCCCAGCTTTCTCCCAAAAGGAAGACGATAAAAAAAAATTGTGCAACCACCATGTGGCACATTACATGCCTTTGGGAATAACTTTTTACTTTAAGCACAGATTCATCCTGAAGCCAAAAATGTATAAAAGCCAAAACTAAATGAAAATTAAAAGGGAAATTTTTCTTTAAATATACCTTGAATGATGTCTTGTAATGTAAATTTGTAGTTTAACATGAAGTGGCCATGAAGAATGTAGATCTTGATTTTGAATTGGATATGAAACAATGCTTAACTTGGATGTTGAATGCTACATCACAACACTAGCTCAACAACATGCTTGATGCATTATGTCTTTAACATGATAAGGGATCTTGAATTGCTGCAACAAATGATGGAGATTTTTTCCATTGAATGCTTTAGAAATACTCTTGAATTCCCTTGAATACTCTTGTAATCATAAAATTTCTATTAGGAATGCTCTCTTGAAAGTCTTAGGTGGAAAATGAGTGAAATAACCTTGTATTTATACTTATTTATGCCAAAATTCCTAGAATTACAACACTACAAGTTGACATTAGATCTAGAAAGGTAAAATCCAACCAAAAATTGGATTTAAATTAGGTCTTGATTAGAGTGGGACTCATACACCCAAGGTGGCGTATGAGTCCCAGTGGCTCAAAACTGGGGCACAAACTTGAAGACAAGTCCTGATTAATGTGAAATTCAATATCAAGTCCCAAAGCCTAGGTGGGACTCATATGCCCAAGGTGGCATATAAGTCCCAAACCACTAAATATAGAATGCATGACCAAAAACATTGAATTGTGATTGGTTATTTGATAAATGTTAGGATTATCTCCAGAAAAATGCATTTAATAAGGCTTGTGGGTGCAAAATAGGGCCCATTAAGGCATAAATAAGCCCAATTAATTAATAAAACCCTAGATTTGTGTGAAAGTGTTAGGATACACTTTACAACACCCTAAATAAAGCACCATTAGGTCTATTTAGTTTACAAGAGCCTTAAACTTAATGTGAAATTGTAAATAAATACACTAAATTAAGACAAAATTAGGTCTATTTAGCTTAAAAGGGCACTAAACCTAACATGAACGTGTAAAACACATTACAAAACTAGATCAAAGCAACATTAGTTTCATTTTAATATTAATCATTCCCAAATTAAGTGCAAAAATGTAAAGGATGACATTTTTCTACACTAGAGTATTTTATTAAATTATTTAAAATAATTAAAATATTATCTGAGAAATCATTGAAATCTTAAGAATGAGAATATGAAATATGAACTTTCCAAATTTAAAATTATTTTAACATTTTTATTTAATTATATCATTAATCTATTAAAAAATAAGTACCTTGAAAATAATATTTCTCTAAATCTTTTATTAAGATTAAAAATAAAATGTATACATTTATTACATTTATTATAGGAAAAGTTTATTTCCCTTCACAACTATGAAAACAAAAAATTGCTCTATATAATTTATAGAAAATAAGTGAACCAGTAAACACTAAGTAGGCTCGATCTCATTTGAATTGCATGGAGACACCATTTTCATTTTTTAAGTAGCTCACCATACAATGATGATATACATAAGAGACGGTTCAACCATCCGACCAACTCACAATACAACTAGAATTTGGGTAGATCAAAAGGAGGAGGCAATTTATCTGAATCTCTTGGCCCATCCTCTGTAATAAATACCATGTCAAAACCAAGTGCTGAATGGGATTAAAAGTGGCAATGCATCAGCCAAGTTCGTGTTATATAACAACATAGAGAAATTGACTATAATTTGGTTGTTGAGAAGTGAAAAGGCATTTTTAACTAAACTAAATATTTACTGGTACAATTGACTGAGGAGAAAGATCAGTGTTAATGCCTAAGTACAATAAATGTAAGTGAACTATTTATATCATAATTCTTATGAAATATTATGCATGAAATAAAATATGGGTCAATCTCAATCGACTCAAAACAGAATGCTAATGTTATTATAAAACTAATTTGATTCAATGGGAAAACAACAATTGTAAATGAAAATATATAGAGTTGAAACTAGCTTACCTATTTTTTTGGCTATAAATCTAATTGCCGCTCACCCACCAGGAGGAACTCCGTTGGAATTCACCAATGGAGGATCTACCAAATTAAATTTTGTAGGATTAGTGTGAGAAACATAGTTTCCAAAACCTTGCTCAACATAAAAATTATGGCCATGAAGGTGTATAGGATGATCCTCTATTGTAATAATCCCAGTATTTTGAAACACTATTTGCACATTGCTATTAAATTTTAGAACTTTTACTTTTGTTCCTAATTCAGGTCCCCAAAGACTCAATGGCACAGTTCTTGTGTAATCATATACTACTGGAGGATTATCAGGAAAATCTATGGTAAAAAGTCCTCCTATACCAAAATAGTAGGCCCGCAAAATAGAGATATTTGGCTCAATGAATGAAATGTTATTAAAAGCTCCAACAACTCTTCCACCATAGAGAAACGTACATGAATTGTTTGGACAACTTATGAGTGCCAAGCCCTATGTTATTAACATTTCTACGTCAAGAAAATCCAAGTCCAGACTGGCAAGAAAATCCAAGTCCGTAATCCCCAATCTATTAAAGTCTGCCCTGCTTCTGAGCCTGAATGTTCTACCCCCAAAGCCAAAGGAATCGAAAAAAATTTCCCTGTTAAAAACCTTGTTTCTTCAGAGTGAGCCTGAATGTTCTACCCCCAAAGCCAAAGGAACCGAAAAAAATTTCCCTGTTAAAAACTTTGTTTCTTACTCTGAAGATTCTCCTGATTCTGAGGAACCCGGTGCTAATAACAATTCTCCCTCTTTTGTCACATCGACGGATAGAGAGGATAGAACTAGGTCCCTTGGAGCTTCTGACCCTGCTAAAAATTGCCTCAATCTTGATAGGGATTCTACTGCCGATTTTCTGGGCATAACTAGGAATAATGTCGTGGACCATTTTAGAATGTCAAAATGGGTCTTTCATGAAATTAATGACATGAAAATAAAAAACTGGGCCCTCCAGAGTAAATTGGAAGAAGTGGAAGCTAAGAAGTTACGCAAGGAGGATGAAGAGCATAATGAGAACGCTACTAGTAAGAAGATCTAGAACAATGAGGGTAAGGACAAAAGGATAGAAATTGACTTTGAAAAAATAAAAAATGTTGTGAAGATAATTATTGAATAGAATAATAGAATGGCAAGACATAATGCTATCATTATCAATGCAATGACTGAAAAATTGGATAAAGTTCAATAGGGATTCTTGATTGTTGATTTGGAAGAGGTTAAAGATAAAAACCAGGAAGAGGACATAGGGATTTCAAAGAGAACTAGGGCTAATCTGAAAAGGAAGGCACCTTCTACGCCACAGATGATTCAAACTTTCAAGAAGGGAGTCTAGGATATGCAGGATCTGGAGGCTGAGAATGAAAAAGTTTTGAAGACTTTGGATTAGTTGCTGCTGGTTTTTTGGTTTGCGCCTCGGCTGCCTCTTTAGTGGTCTATTCTCGGTTTTTTTGGTTGGTTGCTATTTTTTCAGGATTTTTCTTTTTTGCAGCCTGTTTAATTCGATGGACTTTTTTGTCCTTTCCTTTTTTATGTTGTAAACTTTGTGGTTTCGGGTCCCTGTAAAACCCATTTTTTCCTTTATCAAAAACATTTCTATGTCAACAATCTGTCAACAATCCGTCAACAATCTGTGGTACTGATGGCATTTGACTTCTCAGATTCCTACTGATTTTCTTAGTTATTAACATGTCCAGGTCTAAAATCCGTGGTACCGAGGGATTGAGACTTCTCAGACTACTACTGAATTTGATTGTCGTTGCAGTATCATTAAATGCAGGAAGAGTCAGCAGCACAGGTACAGACGTATTACTGGAATCATTGTATTGCAATATTGCAGTTGTTGTGGTATTTACATAATCAACATCTAGAGGTTGGCTGTTGTATACGCAGGTAGCAATGTAAAAGAGTCCCGACTGTTGGGAAGTTGTGATGAGAATATCCATGGTGTTACCTGGATGTGTCAGCAGTACATCGGTTGTATATGGTTTTGTATACTCGGCAATCGGCATCCACTGCCACAACAGTCATCAGGTGGTCAGCAATTTTGAAGAAGTACGAATGAAGCATCTCACAGTTTACGATCCTCATTAGATAAGTTTTCCCTCTCTCAACCAAAAACCTTGTAGTGTCTGCATTCAAAATTCACTAATTAAATAATCATCTCTTCACAACTACTATAACTTCAGATATACCTTAAAAAATCTAATTTTTCATTGATGCGCACAAATTTGCAGAGCAAGGGAAGAAGTACCCCGGTTCGCCATTGATTGTGGATGCGTTGGAGTAGGTTGGTACAGCTCCTGTTCGAATGGCATTAGCCAGCACATCTTCTACGTTTGCATTCCACCATTCACCTGCATAGCAGTACCCAAAACAAAAATTACATTGAAATTCGCAGTTGGGAGTCGGTATTCTTCGCTTTTGCTATTCCAATTATTCCAACGGTTTTTTGTTTTCACTTATAGATTCTTAGATTTTACGTTTTACTTTGAATCTTAGTTATTAGGTCCAAGCTACGATAGATTTAATTTCTACATATAATCTAATCAAGGCCAAAGCTACGTGGAGTGTCTATGTAATCAATAGTTGATTGATACACTTAACCAAATAAATCAAAGTAAAATCATTTTAGGCAACATACGCCAAAAACATTAGATAGATGAAGATGGCAGCAAGTAAGAGCTCGTCAATGAAGCTCATGCATAGGTAGATGTTTGACGTAGCCTGTAGTACGTGGGAGTGCCCTGTTCCATGGACAGATTTACTAAACAATGTGTTAAAAGAAACACAAATCACCTATTCCAAGGGATCACTAAGTAAGTAAAGTTGCCACACAGATCCAAATTAAAGCAGCAGCCCTATCAAAATAGGCTGCCTCAAAAATTGATATTACATAGATCAAACAGATCTTCTAGATAACATTCGCATATGCCTTTCACTAAGAATTTCAAGATAAGGGATTTGAGTGGGAAAGAACGACCTACCTAAAATAATAAGAATCTCAGCATCTGGTTTGGGGAAAGGATAGTCGATTCCAGGCCGGGGTAAAATTATCAATGCTCCATGCACAGTAGATCTCAGATATCTGATATGCGCATGCCACCACAGCGTCCCTTCCTGTCCTCTGACCGTAAAATTGTAGGTATATTTATTCCCAGGAATGATCGGACATTGCGATACGTAGGGCGTTCCGTCTGCCCAGCAAGATTTGAGCTGCGTCACGCCATGCCTGCAAAATCATAAACAGTAAAAACCTCTACCATAATTTTATTATTAAGCCAAAACTTGAATAGATGAAAATTTGAACAGCCTCGAGTCTTTGTTACCAGTGTATAGTAACATTATATGGTGCATTGTTCTCCACTTCAACGACCAGATTATCGCCTTCGTGAACGGTTATAGTCGGACCAGGAAGCTGTCCATTGACTGTTGCAACCGTCTGAGTATTACACAATTTAGTGACCTTCTGTGTTCCAATCTGTAACACGGTTAAAAATACAACTTAGACCTCAGGCTTAACAGAGTGCTTAGACTTCACTTGATTATTAGAAAACTGCTCACAGTGAATTTGTGGTGCACAATGGCTGCACATGCTGCCCATGGGGATACGAAAATTAAACAGACAAGCACCGCAAATTTCAGCACAGTTGGCAACCCTACCATGATTAACTTCTGTTTTTTATTTTGTTCACGAGAGCAGTAGCGTATTTATACGCGAAAAGTACTTCACGAGAGCTTAATTTTTACTGTTTTTAGGTAGTTTTCTGTCATTTCTTAACAAATATTAGAAAGCCAATTTGTTTGGATTGTCCCTCTGATACGCATTGCCCGTGACCACCGGCCTTGCTTATACATCACACTAAGGTGACAGCTTAGTGTGTGGGCCCCGCTTTACCACAGCCTTCTTTACCGCTACTTCTTTTCCGTTTGTTTCGTTGTTGGTAATTCTTTAACTGCACGTGCAATCTTATAAAAAGTGTTAAATGATTTGGTGAAAATCAAAATATTTTTATTTTTATTTCTTTTGACTGGAGTTATGAATCAGTGTGATCACATTGATGAGGGGCCTCATCCTGAGAAATATTGATGAGGGGCCCAATTCCTCCAAGCACAATGTGGGACTAGTAGTGGTATTTCCGCTAGTAGGCTAGGTGGGGATTTGAACCTTGGTTGCACCGTAAAGGGCAACACTCTCACCGAACGTACACAGGTGATCCCCAGTAGCATATATATTTTAAAATAATATAATATAAGTATATTTATAAAAAAGTCATATTATATTATATTATATAAAATACATAATATGAATTATATTATATTTATTATATTTTATTATATATTAATTATATGTTTATAATATATATTGTATATATTATATTTATAAAATATTTAAATGATATTATGTAAAAAAAATATAATATAAGAATATATAAATACAATATAAATATATATACTATAATAGATAAATATATAATAAAAATATATAAATATAATACATAATATTATGGATGAATATAATATAATAAAGTATAATTATTATATAAAATATAGTTTATATATATTTTTATTGATATTATATACTAGCATACCTATATTTAAAAAATATATGTAATGAAGGAGAGATATCTTTTTGGAGGCGCTTATAATATAAACAAAATAAAATAATCCTTAAAGAGCTTTAAAGTAAAAAGTAAAATAACTCTTAAGTAAATAAAATAACCTAAGAGTGATAAAATAACCTAATTATAATATTCATTGAATTTTATTTACAATTATTTTAATTTTTGTGAATTTTATTTACATTTTTAAAGAGAATACTTGTTAACCCACCAAAAATATATATAATAACCATGTTTTAAAATAGAAAAAATTAACATTAATTATTTTTTAATAATAAGTTGGTAACTATCTTGACTTGGTTATATATTTTGTGTTTAAATGGATCATTAAATATACAAAAAAATATGTATTCAAAAATATGTTTAATAAATTAATAAATTTTATTTAATTGATCTAATTAATCAAAGGGTTAAAAGTTAATGATAGTTTATTTTTAACATTGAAGTCAAGTGTATTGTTTCGTCTTCACCTTTGTTGATGGCTGGCTGTATGAATATACCCGGTTTGGAGGAAATACCCATTAATGGTTTGTCCCTGGAGATAGGACTTCCTGTCCCCTCTCATTTTCCTTATGATAACCCTTGCTCAAAAGGGGTACAGGATTTGGAGACTGCCACTTTGGAAGTGGTGAAGGATACTTATGAGACCCAAAGCATGAATTTGAAAACACCTAATGTCAATACTTCAGAAGCCAAGAATGGCTTAATGGATACCCTCCCTTGGGACCAGAGGTTGTTTTTTGAGAAGGATGGGGAACCAGGAAGAGAGCTAGAAAGCCAAGATGAGATTGAATGGGAGGAGGTTATTTCACATTCAAAGTCAAAGAAGGAAAAAAAGAAGATGGAAAATTTTGGTGGAATGGTCACCAGAACTAGGGCCAAGGCGGATTGTGGGAGTACCAAGCCTTGCCAGGGAAGGAGATCAGAAAAATGGCAAAGGGAGCAAGGCAGCCTTCAAGATATTGCGGATGGGATCCAAATGACCATCCCAGAGATACTTCAATCCCCAGGTAAGAAATGAAAATTATGTCTTGAAATATAAGAGGGCTGAATAGCTGTCATAAAAAGGATGTTTTGAAAAATTTTGTTAGGGACCACAAACCTGATATTCTTCTTGTTCAAGAAACTAAAATGCCTAAAGATAAAGTAGAAAGCTTTAAAAAAATTTCAGAACTGTGGGGCTCATGGAAATAGTTCAGCGGGTGTTTCGGGGGGAATTGTTACTTTTTGGAACAAGTTGTTTATTAAAGGTGAGCCCTTAATGGAGAATGGTAATTTAGTCGCCACTAGATTTACCCACATAAGAGACAATTTTTGCTGGATTCAATCCAATATATATGCCCCGAATTGTAAGAATGCTAGAAATTCTTTTTGGTTTGAGTTATCTAGTTTTCGAAGATGTTTTGCTAATGAACATTGGATGGTCATGGGAGACTTCAATACTCCTCTCCTGAATGATGAGAAATTTGGGGGTTCTCAAATCAACTTGGATAGTAAATTAGGTCTATCTGACTTCATTAACAGTAATGCCTTGATAGACCTAGACCTACAAGGGGCTTCTTATACATGGACCAATAGGAGATTAGGGCCTGATTTGATCCAAGTGAGACTTGATAGGGCCCTTGTTTCTGGTCAATGGTTTATAGACTATTTTTGTGCTTTGAGAGCCTTGTCAAGGGTGGGATCTGATCATTTTCCCATTTATCTTTTGGTGGATCCTACTAAGGTGAAAAAGAACTTCCCTTTCAGATTTGAAATTTTTTGGCTATCTCATCCTTGAATTTTTGAGGAAATTAGTAGATAGTGGAATATTGATATTACTGGCACAACGATGTTCAGGATTGCTAAAAAATTAAAGGAAGTAAAAACTAATGTGAGAAGATGGAAAAAGGAAGCCTTTGGGAATATTTTTGGAACTAAGATGGAAATTCAGGGAAAAATTCAAGAGATCCAGGCTAAAATCCAGAAATGGGGGTACATTGACAATTACAGTGAAAAGAAAAATGAACTTCTCATTCAATTGCATGACATCATTGCTAAGGAGGAAGTTTTTTGGAGGAAAAGATCCAGGGTGTCTTGGTTGACTGAGGAAGATAGGAATACCAAATTTTTTCATTTGTCTGCTTTGAAACATAGGGCTACTAATAGAATCGCTCACATTGATGTAAATGGGATGAGGTTTGAGGAGAAAGATGATATCAGGGAACATGCTGTCCTTTTCTTTAGCAACCTTATTTCTTGTAATGGAGAGATTTTTCCTGAAGCTCAAGATTCCTTGATCGAGGCTATACCTTAGGTGATTGGTCATAATGAAAATTCTTTGATCACTGCTATTCCTTCCAAGGCTGAAATAAGGAAAGTTGTTTTCTCTTTTGATAGAAACAAAGCTCCTGGACCAAATGGATTTCCCTTATTCTTCTTCTAAGTGTTTTGGGAAATTGTTGAGTAGGATGTTGTGAATGCTGTCAAGAAATTCTTTGGATCAAGATGTTTGTTGAAAGAACTGAATGCTACTTTTGTGGTCCTTATTCCAAAAAAACCTGGGGCTTCAGAGTTTCAAGCTTTTCGGCCTATTAGCCTATGTAATTCTATTTATAAAATTATCTCGAAGGTTTTAACTACAAGAATGCTTTATGTGCTTCCTCGAATGATTGCTCTGCAACAGAATGGTTTTGTGCTAGGTAGGTACATTCTAGACTCTGTTGTTACTGTTCATGAGAATTTACATTCGTTAATGGTTTCAAAGAATGAATGGTTTATTCTTAAACTCGACATTTCCAAAGCCTATGATTGGGTTGATTGGGATTTTTTATTTAAAATCCTGGTCAAGTTTGGCTTTAATAATAGAGTCATTCAGATGGTGAACCAGCTTGTCTCGATAGCTACTTCTTCTGTCATCATGAATGGATCACCTTCGAGGTTTTTTCAGACTTCCAGAGGCCTCAGAAAGGGAGATTCTATTTCTCCTATTATGTTTACAATATTGGCTGAGAGTTTGGGAAGAAATATTAAAAAGCTTATTGATCAAAGATCCCTTGCTGGTTTAAGACCTTCCTCTTCTCTTCTAACCTGTTTCCACCAACAATTTGTTGATGACACCATTCTCATGGGAAGATCTACTATGGCTGAAGCTAAGACTTTCAAAAAAAATTTGAATCTCTATGAATCTGCTTCTGGGCAAGTTGTTAATAGGGCTAAGAGTTCAATTTTCTTCCTCAATACTCTGGAGCATAGACAATTTAAACTTGCTTAGATTCTTGGATGTCAGATTGAGCCTCTTTCGTCAACCTATTTTGGTTTGCCTCTTTGCTCTAAACCATCAGACTCGTTCTGGATTTCTTTGGTTGAAAAATTCAATAAGAAGTTATCGAGGTGGAAAGGAGCTCTTCTCAGTCAAGCTGGAAAAATCCAGCTCCTTAAGGCTTCTTTGCAAAATCTTTTTTTTTATGCTCTCAGTATATTTAAAATTCTTGCTAAATATGCTGAGGCCATTGAAAAAATTCAGAAAAGGTTTCTCTGGTCTGCTGTGGAGGACAAGAAGAGAATGCCACTTGTTGGATGGGATATGGTTTGTAGACCCAAATTGAGAGGGGGCCTAGGTTTAAGGAAAATTAAAGTTTTGAATCTGTCCCTTCTTGCTAAACAACTTTGGAGAACTCTTGCTTTGAATGGAGAATGGCGTGATAACTTAAAAGCCAAATATTTTAATAACTGAGTCTTTTAATGAGATTATAAATTCTTTTTTTTTACCTCATGGGTCTGTTTGCTGGAATGATATGAGTAGAGGTAGAAAGTTGCTGGAAAAGGGAATTGGTTGGCTGATTGGAAATGGAAATTATGTAAGGTTTTGGGAAGACATGTGGCTTTTTAAAGATCCTTTGATCAGAATTGAGAAATTCAGTAAATGGATGAATGATTGTAAAAGGGAATTTGGAGTCTTGGTTAAAGATTACTGGAGGAATGGGGGTTGGGTTGATTTGAAGACCATCAGTCAGGATCTTAGCCCTGTTCAGTCAGCCTTCAGGGCCCTAAGACCAGCTCAACACCAGGTGGAGGATCTTGCTGTCTAGATAGACAACTTGTCTAGTTTTTTTTCAGTTTCTTCTGCCACGTCTATGCTGGTTAGTCCGATGGAGCCTCCACCCTTCTAGGCTAAGGCTTGGATTAATCACCTAACTCCTAAAATCAATATTTTCTACTGGATAATGCTACAAAATAAGATTCTCACTTTGGACAATCTTGGAAAAAGAGGAATTCAATTACCAAACGGGTGTTATATGTACAGGAATGAAGCTGAGACTATTAATCATCTTTTTCTTCATTGCCCTTTTGTTTCAAATATCTGGGGTAAAATTTTTGCGCTTCTTGGTGTGGTTTGGGTTTCCCCTGCCTCTGTTGAAGATTTCTTCATGCAATGGAAAGCTCCTTCAAAAAATCCTTTTGTGCGAAAGCTATAGTCTTTTGTTCTACCTTTTGTGTCTTGGAATATTTGGAAGGAAAGGAACAACATAGTGTTTAGGGATAAAGAGATGTTGGAAGGGGACTTGCATGCTAAAATCGTAAGGGCTATAAAGGAAAATTTATCTTTAATTCTAATAAAAATGGTTGATAAAGCTAACTGGTCTCCTTTTGATATTGCTATGGCTGAAAAGTGGAACTCAAAATTAGTTGGGTCAAATGTCTTCAAACTTGTTGTTTGTGGGAGGGAGAATGCTAGTTGGTCTTTGCCGCCTTTGGGTTGGATGAAAGCCACTTTTGATGGTGCGGCTAAAGGCAACCCTAGGAAAGTTGGCAGTGGGTGTGTTTTAAGGGACAATTTAGGGGCTTTTATTGCGGCTTTTGCTGTGGACATCGACACCAAAACTAATCATGTTGCGGAAGCTGTAGGGGCTTATCATGCAGTTAGCTTAGCTTTCAACATGAACATGAAATGTATTTGGTTAGAGGGTGATTCAATGAATATAATAAATTGCATTCTTGGGCTTACCCCTCCCTCGTGGACCATCAAAAAGTGGATTGAAGATACAAAAATCTTATTAAGTAAATTTGATAAAGTGAAAGTGTCCCACGCCTATAGAGAAGCCAATAAGGTGGCTGATTTCGTCGCCAATGAAGGGGTTAAGAAGGGCGGGGAAAAAATGTGGAGGAAGAATGACTACCTCCATCCTAAAGTGAAAGTGCTAATTTATTATGATTCATTGCATAGAAGAGAAGTTTGTCTTCGTCATGATGAAGCGGATAAAGATTAGGTACATCGATTTCATTAGATTTGATGGGACCGACATCATTTTCTTTTTCAAGAAGTGTCTCTGGCACGCTTTCTAGGTGTTTTATAAAATATGCCTAAACAGGACCCAGAGCAACTGTAGGGTGTTGTTTAACAGAGCTTTGAAAATGGGGGGAGAAAGAAAACGTGTGGAGCTGAGCAGTTTTTAGGAGCATAGAAAGAATGACAAAGCATGGGAAAGAATTGAAAAGGGAGGCATAGTCCCGTATTTGGAAAAGCTCCATGGTACTGACGAGGGGATGCTCGACTATTTTGTAAAAAATTATAAAAATGGTGAGATTGTGTTGTTTGGCAGGAAAGTTAAGTTGAATGAGGATTTAATTGGTGAGATAACTGGTCTTTCGACAGAGGGTGTGAAATTTTATCGGGACCGTCAGTTCTCTGATGAAGTGGTCATTAAATTTCCTAAAAAAGACAAGGAGAAGGCTAAGCTGGTTAAGGTTTCCAATAGCTACTTTGATGTGGAGTCCATCAAATCTATCTGGAGGAAAGTTTTAAGAGTTATTATGAAGTATATCACGGTTGACGGGCGCTTCACCAGAGTGTATGGTTACCACTTTGCCATTCTGAACCACTTCTGTCACAAGGTTCGTATCTCTCTGCCTTTTTACTTATTCTCTTCTTTGAAGAATTGCCTTGATGAAGTTGAAAGAAACCCTAGGAGGACTGCTATTATTCACCCTAGTCTTGTAAGTAGTCAGAATTGGAGCATATCAAAATTTACCTGCTTTGCCTAAATTGTTGATATTGGAGAATTGGATGATGAGGATACAGAAAGTAGTAGGGAGAATGACCCCCGGGCCCCCTGCTTGTGCCCCTTTTGGTCCTAATACCAATGCTCCCCTATCCTTGTCTTGTCAGACTGCCCTTAAGGATTCTGCTCCGCCGTCATGTCCTAAGTTGTAGCCTCTGCATGAGTGCCCTAGCCCGGGTTTTGCCTCGCCGCCCTATCTTAATCCCCAGCTATCTCCTGGCTGCCCTACTTCGGGTTTGGTCTCTAGTTTTAAAGGTACCTCTGTTACGAAACTTGTCTCGTATTCTGGGAATTCCATGGAAATTCTTTCTAATAAACCTATGGTCAGTAAGGAGTCAGCCCCAAGTGCCCCTATGTCTAGAAGATTTCAGAATGCCCCTATTGATTCCCCTAATCAGGATGAAATTAATTTGGCCCTGAATAAGCTCAAGCCTGAGGACATTGTAAGTGTGGCAGAAAAAAGTATGGATGGCCTTTTCACTGTTCTCAAGTGAACCCAGAAGGATGTCTGTGATTTGAAAGGTTGTAATACAGATCTAAGCAACATGGTCATGGATTTGGAGCAGAAGATTAGCTGGAGTTGTAAAGAGATTGAAGGACAGGAAACCCCCTTACCAAGGAAAAGACAGCATTTGCAGGAGGAAAGATTGACTAGTATCGAGTGCAATATGTCCAAGACAGGCTAAAATATTAGGGCCACTATGGCGAACAATCACAAAATTTATAGGCATAACACCATTATCATCAATGCAATGGTGGAAAAACTTGAAAAAAATCAAAAGGGTTCACTGGTCATGGATTTGGATGCAGACAGAGGATGTTGCAGATCTGTTGGTGAAGGGATTTCAACTCGTACCCTGGCTAACACTAGGAGGAAGACCCCGACTTTGTCACATATAGCTCAAATCCTCAAGCAGGGGTTACATGAAATGAAGGATGTTGAAAAGGAGGCTGAGGAGTTGTTGAACACCTTGGAGTAGTACGGTGGTGTTTGTTTCTAGCTTTTTGGGCAGTCCTTTTTTTGGACCTTGTTGTCTCTTTGTGCTGTCATTTCCTTTTTGGGACAGCCATCTGCTTGTTTGGACTTTTTTGGTTATCTTTTGTTGTTTATACTCTGCGGTTTTAGGTCCCTGTAAAACTCATTTTTTCCTTTTCAAAAACATTGAAGTCAAGTGTAAAATGTTTGGGATTTAACTATGTGTGTTTTTACATCAAGTTTTAATCACACTAATATAATGTATTAGTATATCATGTTATAAATGAAAACATATTAGATTAATTAAAATATATCATTAAATTATAAAGGGTAGTGTACCATTTTTTTTCAATTAAGTTTAAACCTACACTTTATTTTTTCATTTCTCTAAATATATTATTAGTCTATTTTTTCCATCTAATTTCTTTTGTGATTTAATCCTATTTATTGTTCTTTTAACTCCTATGCTCTCCTACCCTTTGTTTTTTATTCTCTTTCCACCTTCCTTTCAAGAGGTTCCATGTGCAATCTGTATCCTTCCAATCCTCTTCTTAATGCATCCATAATTGTAATCATAAATTGAACTATAATTATTGTGATTATTATATTAATATTAGGGTTAAACTTAAAGTGATTATAACCATTAATTTATATTTTGGTGTATCCCATGATATATTAAAATTGAATGTAACCCTAATTAGATTAAAACTTTACTCTAACCCTAATCCTACCCTAACCATAATTCTAACCATGGTCCACTCCCTATAAATTATTATATTTAAAATATTATAATAATATATTTAATCTATTACTAAATGAACCCTAACCCTAATGAAAATATAAGCATAATTAAAGGATAACCCCATCCCTAACTCCAAATGAATCATAAAGTCAAATCTAACCCTAATCCTTATTGAATTATAATAGTAATTGTAACACTATACAAACCCTAACCTTAATTCATCCTAGAACCCTCATACTAATCTAACCCTAACCTTGCAAATTGTAATTCTAATCCTAATTAAACATAGCAATAATTATAAACCTATAACAACCCTAACCTTAATTCATTCTAGAACTCTAACCCTAATTGAACCCTAACCTTGCAAATTGTAATTCTAATACTAATTAAACATAGCAATAATTATAAACCTATAAGAACCCTGGACTTAAATAATTGTAGAACCCTCACACTAATCTAAACCTAATTGAACTTTAACCCTAATTGAACCTTAACCTTAACAAAATTGTAATCTTAACCCTAATTAAATTGTAATATAACCCTCACCATAATAATAATATTTTATAAATTATTTTAAAACTATATGATAAGTGTAAATGTAATTCTTTATTGCATTTTTTTTTAAAGATAGATATGCTAAATTCTTTGTATTTAATTTTGCAATTTTTTAACATGATTTTAGATGTGCACTTATTATGCAAAGTCTTTCTATTAGATGCATATTTAAGTTGCTATTTTTTTGTACGATAAAATATTTAGTGAAACCTTAAATATATAATATTTCTTTATAGATATATATTGATTTTGAATAAAATAGAATATGAATGTTTTTTTTTTCTAAATTTTCTCAATTCTTTTTTAAAAAATGAATATTTTTTATGATTTAAATATAATAATTTAGAAACATATTTTATATAATTGTAAATTTAAGATTTTTTCAATTTAATTTTCTAATTTCTAATTTTAAATAGTTATTTTATAATTTTTTAAAAAAATATATATTTTTCATTTTTTTATAATTTAATTATTATTATTATTATTTTTTAGACTGCAGGAATCGGGTAGCACGACCCCCTATAAACTGCAGTGCGCCTAGTAAACTTTTTAATGTGACCAGCGGCGCTGGCGCGACATGCCCTCCAGTACCACGGGATGGGGGGAGACTAGAACTCGTGACCAGAGCTGCAACAGAATTACTTAGCCAACCGAGCTAGGTCCCCGCCCTTTTATAATTTAATTATTATTCTAGTGTGAAAAAAATATTTTATAATGATATCAAAGAATATTTTTATTTTTTAATTTTAGTATATTAATGTATAAACTTATATGTAATAGTAAATTTAACAAATCTCATTTATACTTAATTATCTAAATCTTAGAAACTTCACATATTTTACTTTTATAAAATTTAGTAAGTTATTTTATTACATTTCTAAATTTATAAACTTATTACATTTCTAAATTTATAAACTTTACTTTTATAAACTTACTTTTATACTTTATAAACTTACTTTTATACTTTTTTTTCTTTCCCTAGACTCTATATTTAAGTTATATTTTTATAGAATAAAATTTTTAGTGAAAATTTTAAATTTTAAATTTAGTTTTTTTTCAATAGATAGATTATATTTTTGAATAAAATAAAATATGGATGAATTTTGAATGTTTATGAATATATAAATACAATATAAATATATATATACTATAATAGATAAATATATAATAAAAATATATAAGTGTAATACATAATATTATGGATGAATATAATATAATAAAAATATAATTATTATATAAAATATATATGATATTATATTTATATATATTTTTATTGATATTATATATAATAGATAAATGTAAAATAAATATATGAATAATAGATAATATATAAATATAATATAACATCAAATAATATCTTATACAAATATAATATAATTTATAATATATATTTTAACATTAACACTTTGAGGGCATAGTACTTATTTTGATTTTTACATTAAGTAATTTAATATTCCATATAAGATTACAGAAGTGGTTAAAAAAATTACCTAACAGAATTATATATATATATATATATATATATATATATATATATATATATATATATATATATATATATATATATATATATATATATCATCAAATATATCTAATATAAATATAATATAACTTATAACATTAACACATTGAGGGCATAATACTTATTTTGATTTTTACGTTAAGTCATTTAATATTCCTTATAAGATTACAGAAGTGGTTAAAAAATTTACCTAACAGAATTATATATATATATATTTATATATATATATATATATATATATATATATATATATATATATATATATATATATATATATTTATCTAATATAAATATAATATAACTTATAATATATATTTTAACATTATCACTTTGACAAATTGAGGGCATAGTACTTCACATTAAGTCATTTAATATTACTTATAAGATTAAGGCGTGGTTAAAAAAATTACCTAACATTTGCTGATTCAACATTTTCTCCGTAAATCTGTCTTGTGGCAAAAACAATTATTTTGGAAGCTCTTAAACAGTCTGCACTGTCCGGGTTATAAGTCGTCTTTGTTATTTTTCGAGGAAAATAAATTATTTTTTTGTCATTTCAACTTTAAAAAATCAAAAGTGGCGGTGTTTGATGGGTTGTTTGTCCAATTAGGAAGAGTCAGAAATCTTAAAGTCTTTTGATGGAGTTGCTTCGTGAACTAGCATATATATATATTTAATAATATATATAAAATACATCGAGAGATATTCTTTTTAAGGTGCCTATTTTTTAATCAAATTTTCACATAAAAGTTGAATAGGCACCTAGAGAAGGATATCTCTTGGTGTATTTTATATATATTATTAAATATATATATGCTAGTAGCAATCACAATGCAACATGTAATATCTTAAATAAATTATTTTTATATTTTTATATTTTATATTAAATTGTTATAATAATTAATATATTATAATATGATAGTATAATATTTGTAATTCAATTTTAAAAATAATGTATATAATTTAATATTTAAATGTTAAAGCTAAAATATATAAATATATTTTTAGTATATTTATAATATTATAATAAAAAAGTATTATATCATCAATATTTAATTAGGATTAGGGTTAGGGTTAAGGTTAAGAGATATAATTATGGTTAAGGATTAAAATAGTGTTTGTAGTTAGGATTAGAGTTCAATTATGGTTAGGGTTAAATTAGGGTTAGATTATAATCCTGACTATGGTTAGAGTTTAATTATGGATAGTGTTCAATTAGGGTTAGTATTAGGGTTCAATTATGGATCTATTTGGTTAGGGTTTAACAAGGGTCAAGTTTATTATTGGTGTTCAATTAGGTTTAAGGTTTAACTAGGGTTAAAATTAATTAGGCTTAGTGTACATTAGCATTCAATTAGGGCTAGGGTGGGGATTCTATGATAATGCTTGGGGTTAGGGTTAGAGTTAGGGTTCAATTAGGGTTACAATCAAAGTTAGGTTTAGTATTCAATTAAAAGGTTAGGAATGAGGACAAGTTAGGGTTAGGATTCAATTAGAGTTAGGGTTATAGTTATGGTTTAATTAGTGTAAGGGTTAATGTTAGTGTTAGGATTAAATTACTATTAAAAGTTAGGGTTAGAGTTTAAGTAGGCTTAGGATTAGGGTCCAATTAATGTTAGAATTTAATTAGGATTATGGTTAGAATCTAATTAGGGTTAGGACTGTAATTAGGGCTAGGGCTAGGGTATAATTATGGTTAGAGTCCCATTAGATTTAGGGTTAGGGTTAGGGTATAATTATTGTTAGATTTTATTTAGGATTAAGTTAAATTAGTGTTCAAATAGGTTAACCATCCATTAAAGTTAGGATTAGGATTAGAGTTCAATTATGGTTAGAGTTAGGATTAGGTTTAGGACTATATAATTAGGGTTTCAATTCAATCTAGGTTCAATTAGGGTTGTGGTACAAATAGGATAACGGTTTAATTAGGGTTCCTTTAAATTAGTGTTCAATTAGGGTTAGGCATCAATTAGTGCTAAGATGAGGGTTGAATTAGTGTTATGATTTTGTGATAAATGTTGGGGTTAGGGTTATAATTGGGGTTTAAATAGGCTTATAATTAGAGTTAGGTTTACTATTCAATTAAAGGATAAGGATTGGAGATCAATTAGCGTTAAGATTCAATTAGAGTTAGAGTTATAGTTAGGATTCAATCAACAAAAGGGTTAGTGTTAGGATTAGGATTAAAATAGTGTTCAAATTTAGGGTTATTATTCAATTGGGATTAGGGATAGGGTTAAGGTTAAATTAAGGTTAGAGTAATTAGGAATATTTTTAGAGTCCAATTATGGTTAGTGTTTAATTAGGGTTAGGTTTAGAGTTTAATAAGTGTTCATTTTGTGTTAGGTTTTACAAAGGATCAAGTTTATGATTAGGGTTAAATTAAGATTCAATCAAAGTTAGGGTCTAATTAGGAAAAGAATTCAATTAGGTTTAGGATATATTAGTGTTCAAATACAGTTAGGGATCACTTATAGTTAGGATTAGGATTACAATTCAGTTAGGGTTAGAGATAGGTTTAGGATTATAGTTCAATTAGGGTTATGGTTAGGGTTTGGCTTAGAGTTAAGGTTAGGGTTAATCTTCAATTTGAATTAGGGTTAGGGTTCAATTCAGGTCAAGGATCAATTATGATTATAGTTAGGGTTAGGGTTTAATCAGGGTTAGGGTTCTATATCTAATTGTATAAAAAATATTAATATTAACCTTAAATATAACCCTAACCCTAACCATATTCCTAACTAGGTTAACCCTAGCCCTTAACCTAACCTTAACCCTAACCATAATCTAAACCCTAAACCTAACAATAATTCTATATCTAAATATAACCCTAAGCTTAACATTAAACCTAATCCTAACCCTAAACATAAACTTAATACTAACCCTAATCTTAGCCCTAAGTGTAAACCTAACACTAACCATAATTTTAATCCTAAAGCTAACGCTAACCTAAACCCAAATTCTAACCCTAACCCTAACCCTATCCCTATCCCTAGTTGCAACCCTTACCATAATCCTCAAACTAATCTTAATCCTAACAGTAACCCTAACCCTAACCTTAATACTATGAACCCTAAACTTGACCCTAAACCTAATTGTAACCCTAATCCTCATGCTAACCCCAACCCTAATCCTAAGCTAATCTTGATGATAACCCTAACCCTAATTTTGATGCAAAGCTTGTCTCTCATTCTAATATTAACCCTAACCCCAATCCTAACTATATATTAACTCTAACCCTAACCCTAACTATATCTCTAGACCTAGCCCTAACCTTAATTATATCTCTTAACCTGAACCCTAACCCTAATCCTAACTAAATATTGATGATATAATATTTTTTTATTATAATATTATAAGTATACTAAAGTTATATTTATATATTTTAACTTAACATTTAAATATTAAATTATATATATTATTTTTAAAATTGAATTACAAATATTATACTATCATATTATAATATATTGATTATTATTATAATTTAATATAAAATATATAAATATAAAGATAATTTATTTAAGATATTGCATGTTGCATTGTGATTGCTACTTGCATATATATATATATATATATATATAATACACTGAGAGATATCCTTCTCTAAGCACCTTGAGAAGGATATCTTTGGACATATTTTATATATATTATTAAATATATATATGCTAGTTATTGTCTATATTTAAAGATGTTAAGAGAATGATAAACAATTTTTGGATTTGATTTTTAATTCTTGTCTAACAAGATGTAACAAAAAGAAAATATTTATATTGATATTGATAGCACTTCAACTCAACTTGTGTCATTAGAAAGATGATAAATACATCTGAAATTATGAAATTAGATTCATCTATGTTAACAACTATGTTAACATTTTCAATCAACAATTGGGATCAAAATCCATGACATATCATTAGGATGAAGAAAAGTGGATCATACAATGAAATCCAAAATGTTGGTAAAATATATTAACTTGATTGTTAATTATAATCTCATGGAAAATAATTATGTTGTAACTTAACTTCAACATAGAAATTTGAGGCTTAAGATATCTAAAATGTGTAAGTGATCCTTGAGTAGAGTTACAAATCTATTATATTATACCATGTTTTCTAAATGAATAATAATATGTTAAGAAATGAATTATAGTTATTCAATATACTTGTTTAGCTTAAAAATTATTTGAATAATGTATAATAAAACAAATAATATTTTATCTTTTTCAGACTATACATTATGTTAATAAAATAAATATATAAAAATTGGAACTAGATGGCTAAGCTTCAAGCATGGAACACCCATAACAGGTATTTTTCAAAATTTTGACCCACAAAAGTGCCATGGCAAAGGTTTCCAAATGGCAGGGTTTGGAAGAAGACTGCATACTAGTAAAAAAGTCATCAACATCAAAGAAAATTCGAGGGCCAAGGTCATGTAAGCCCTTCTCCAAGGACATGGAATAGTGGGAAGGGTTTTGTGGGCTGGCAATGCTTGCATTCTATCACCAATAGTCAAGTCAGTTCAAAATTTGGGGACCCACTAGCACTCTTTCAAAGGTATTAGAAGGTGGGAAGAGTTGTGCAAATTTTCTAAATAAGATCCCATCCTGAAACTAAGCCCATATGGTGCCCCCTTTAATCCTCCTTAACCAACAAAACCATGATTTCAAAAGTCTACTCAGAAACTTGTTAGGAAATATAATAAGGAGAACTCAAGCCCTAACTTACAACAAAATTATACGAACCCAATGTCTCAAATAGAAGAAAATGAGTTGAAATCGCCATTTAAGAAACACAACAAAGCTTGGGAAAGTCACAAAAGCTCGAGAGGTGTCATCTAGGTAACATTCTCAGAGGAACATCTTAATTTACAAATCAAGGAGCTTCAACAAAGATCAATTATAGGTAAGTTTTGGAATTTGAACCCTATCAAAAATGTTTTGATTAAATGGGTTGATGACCATTGGGTGGAAGCCAATAAAGTTCATTACATAGATAAGGACAAGGGATTTTTTATTGCTATTTTTTTTTAAGCAAGCAAGGCATGTTGTCTTCAAAGTAAAGATTTGGTTCTTGCAAGGCGCAGGAGTATATATTCAACCTTGGATCCCCAACTTTAACCCTTCATCTATAGTTATTATAGACACTTTATAGGAGTGAATTTTTACACCTTGTACAAATTCCCATTTTTCATACCCTCACCTTAGAAAATAATTTTTGAGGGTGCTGCCACAATAGTGGTTTTCAATTTCTAGGAGGAACTGATTTTTGCTGAAATCACATATTTTTCAAAAATATAATGATTTAAGCCTTGAAAAGTTCCATTTAAATAATTCCAATTGAAGAGGGCTTGATCAAACTACCTTAAATAAAACCCCCTTGGATATAACCCCACTAGTTTTAAACCATAGGTCTATAACAGAGTCTCCTTTACACCTATCAAAATGTTGATAAAAAACCACTTTTGATTTACCTTTTGGGGGATCAAATGAATTCATTTAAAATTTATTTTTTTCATGTATGTAGTCATTATTATAAGCTTCCCAAAAAGAATAATTTTAAATAAATTTAATTTGATTATTATATTTATTTTTTATTTCTCGTGAATGTAGGTTTTTCACTGAAAATCAAGCTCTTTGTTCTGCACATGTGGAAAAATATCAGATTATTAAAAAAAAAAAATTAAAAATATCAATGCACCAGATATTGAAGTCCTTGATCCAACAAAGAAAAAAAATTGAATTTTGATACATACAAAAAAAGTTACATGTTATACGGTCGCAATATGTCTGAATTATAATTGGTTTGAATTCAAAACTTGATTAAAGAACAAATATTCAATAAAAAACTATCTAACCAAGCGGAAGCACTAGATATCAAAATTCTAAATCTAAATTCAAAAGAATTAGAATTTTACCATTCATGGAAAAAAAATTATGCATTATACGGTGAGCGTCACTTTTTTAAAATGTTGTTTTATGAAAAAAACTAGTTTTCGAGGGAGATGGAAAAAGAAGTGCAATCAAATTCCAAAAAAATTGAAAAAAATATATTTAGAATCTATAGACAAAATTCCACGAAACTCTAGTTTGCATCATCTTCAAATTCCTCATGGTTTAGCTGCTATAGGTGCCCGAAAGTGAAGATTTAGTTAAAAAAATATATTTCAATGTCCAATTTGGCCAAAAATTGTAAACCACTATTGTGGGATCACCACAAACCTGAAGGAAAAGTTCCACATCACCCACCTACCTTCCACCCAATCAGAGTTTTTCCTGTGTGTCGGTTAGAGAATATTTGTTGGGGATGTGAGTGTGGCGCACGAATGTCTATGCAGTGCATTGCTATCCCTAACTAATTCCCATGTTTGAAGTTGGTAGAGACACTACACTCCTCATTAGGGATGAATTATAACATCCCTCTGTCAACCAACCAACCCAAAAATGGCTTATTCCTTCTCATCCCACCTTCAAAAGCATTCACTTCACACATCACTCCACTTCTTCACATTCTCAAGCATTTTTCACCTAATCTTTTCACACTTCCAACAATTTACACTAGTCCATTCAAGCATTGCAGTAGCTAGAAACTCCATCAACATAACTTTTGCACATGTCGCTCTACCACGAAAGTTGAAAGCATGGAGTCTTACGAGACCTCCCTTCATCACCACTGTGGTTGTGGTGACTTTACCAAGTTCGTTGCTTGCATTCTCCCTTCATTGGCCTTGAGAGCCTTTGTGTGGAGGTGGTACTACTTCACATTCCTCCTTGGTGATTTGATAGAGTAACTTTATCTTTTGTAGTGTTTAGTGTACTTATTTCAATCTCCTTTATCATATTTTCTACTTCATTGCTTTCCAATTGTCCATGGAGGTGGAAACACCAAAGCAGGGGTCTAACTAAGGTAGACCCCTATATAGCCCCAACAATTTTCCCCTTCTTGTTTGTGTTTAGTTGAACGTGCGTGTGGAGCTCATTGGAAAATTGGCATTTCAGTGAGATAATATTCATCACCCTAGCTTTCATAATTTCATTTACTTGCTTTACCATCTCTGTATTTACTTTTTGTACCTTATCATTTTTTTCTTTTCATTAAAATCAACTAGCTAGGCTGTCAATAGTTTTTTGGTAGTTTTCTTACTGTACTTTGCATTTTTTAGCCGTATGGATGCCAACACGCCAAAGAGATGCCATCATGCCACGCCAAACCCCTGTTGTCGTCCTTAGATAAAGAGCTCTTTGAAGTGCAACTCACACTCTACAAATCAGCTCATCTAGCCCCAAATAGAATTTCAGGTCTGTAGAGTGACAAAAGTGAAATGAATGATTTTGGTACCCAAATCCTTCCTTGTTCTCTTTTAGGGTTTTTCATCTAAAAGGGGAAGGATTGGACCAAAATGCATAATGTTTCACTCAAGATTAATGTAAGGATGGATGGTATATAGATGTGAAGTGTGTGTGGATGTGTTTGAATGCTTAAAAATGCAAATAAGTGAATGTAAACTAACCTAATGCAAGATGTTGGAAAACACAATGTTGATTGCAAATATGAACTAGAAACCTAGACAAATGAAAATAGAAATTGATGAAACTGAACAGAGTGCACCTGGAGGCAAATTATTGTTGCTGGAAGGTTTTATAATGTTCTAGAATTCACTGTTAATGGATAGTGGGACTGATTCACCATGCATGGTAAATTAGTCCTACTTCTGATGAAGAGTCTTGGAAATAGGTTTCTGACTGCTAGGAGCTGAATTATGACAAAACCACTTTTCAGGCCTACATATGGGACTCATTTTCCATGGGTGGTGAATTAGTCCACCTTCAGGAATCAACAAATTCAAGAGTAGATTATGTGGAGCTAGATCTGCACTTCTACTTCCTACAGGTGTCCGCTTATGAAATTGTCGGATTCGAGTCTGAAAGTGATTTTTTGTTGATTCTTTGAATTTTTGAATGAAGAGAGGACTTTATCAACTTTGCAAACTTTGCATTCTCCCTTCATTTTCCTTGGTCAAACCCCGTTTAGGTAATTAAACCAAAATGATGAAAGAAAGGAATGAAACATGCAACAATGGAGTAGATTACCTTTCCATGATGATTGATCTTGAAAGTATGCAACATAACATGTAGAATATGTTGGATGTTGTGGTTGTGTTCCTAATATGTGGTTGTCATTGATGTCAACACTATTAGCATTGATGTATTCAAGGATGTATATGTCGAGGATATTGAGAAAAATGTAGTAAGAAGTGTTACAGGTTGTCAGTGGAACAATGAAGATCCTTAAGGTGTCTTGATTAGTACATTTTTGATCAGTTTTTGTGGTCTAAAGGGTTTCTTGCTGAGTGTATCTAGTTTATCCACCGAAAGTTTAAGAGGTCCATGTGAAGTTTTGAGCAAGTTATGAAGATTTGTATTCTAACAGTTTTTCTGCTACTTCAATTCATCTTCCTGAATGAAGATCAGGTGATTTTTGTACGTTTAGTTGTTGTGGATGATTCTCTGGTGTTTTATGGTGCTTGTGGTTCTTCTTGATCATGCTTTATCTTTGTTGCACATCCACATTGATCAATGTGTTCATGGTTTGTTATTTTTCTCCTGTGTGTTCAGCTTTTTATGTTCTTGGCTGTCATGGTGGCTGTAACGTGTTGTGAATCCTTGGAGTTAAAATTTGAATTTTTGGCATGCTCGAGGATGTTCTTTTGGGCCACAATATAATATTGGCCAACGGTGTTTGATTCGCATTGAAAATTTACTTCTAAATTTGGGCCGACATTGTGCATATGTTTTATATTTCATATTTTATTTTGGTCAAAAAATTTGTTTATGTAAATCCATGTTGTGGATATATAAGAACAGTTGTTTGTGTGAATTTATAGTGTGTGTGAGGGTAGGGGAAGATAAAATGTGTGAATAGTGATCTAGTTATTCTATTGTAGAGTAGAATGTGAAGAAGTTTGAGCAAGGTGTGGAGTGTTTATGTGCTTAACCAGAACTGTAATCAGGTTTTTGTAGAAGCTATTTTCTTAGTTCATACCCTATAGATCTAATCCAATTTTTTGTAAGATAGTTTGTCTTCTTTGGGCAGTGAGCCCTCTTATATTTGTGCAGTGAGCTCTAGGCAATGTGCTTGAATGCATGTACATTCCCATTATTCTTCATTATACTTTTAACAGGGTATAATATTGTGGACTGACGTCCACCATGGTTTTTCCCTTAATAAGGTTTCCATGTAAAAAATCTTGGTGTTCTCTATGTTTCTGATGTGTTGATGTTTTATGGTTTATTGTTCATTCATCAGATTTGAGATTAAGTTAAGTTTGAAAAGTTTAAATATTCTATGACAACTGATTAACCCCCCTCTTAGTTTTTTGTCCTTATTTTGCCAACAATTTGTATGAGAGCAGGTTCCTCTGAAGAATTTTAAAATCCTGAGGTGATTCGAGATGTCATCATACAAGAAGGATAGTCCTAGATTTGATGGAACAAATTACCCTATGTGGAAAGAAAGACTGGAATGTCATTTGAGGTGTATTGTGAACCCTTCTGCAAGATTACAAATAACATATATGTCATTCCTCAAAATGGTCCTTCCACTCCAGATTAGGTTAAAGAGGTTAAGACTAATGTCAGGGCTATTGAAGCTTTGCTGAGTCCTTTGACAAATTCAAAAATGACAAATGTGATGGATTTGAGGACAACTCATGAGATTTGGAAGAAGCTGGAGAATTTGTATGAAGGAGATGTGCTTATGAAGGTTGCTAAGCTAACAAGTTTGAAAGGAAAGTACAAAACTTTGAAGATGGCTGAATATGAAAATATTTCTTCTTTTATGCAAAAAGTAAATGAAAGATGGGTATTAGATGTGTCGGAAGTACCTTGAATGAACAAGAAATTGTAGCTAAAGTGCTTAGATCATTTCCTCCCTCTTACAAATCAAAGGCTCATGCTATTGAAGAGCTCAAAACAATGACAAATGTGACAAGAGATATGTTGATTGGTAAACTTGCTACTTTTGAGTTGAGTGAATTTGGTGATTCTATCTCTAAGATTGAATCTGCATTTAAGGCTTTTGTATCTGGAAGAAACATGCAAAGATATGATCTAGGAGAAAGTTCTAGAATGACATTCAAGTATGAGGAAGAGATGAAATATCTTGAAGAAGAAAGAAAGAAAGGTAGAAGAGCTAGAAGCATAGATTACGAAGAAAGAAGGCAAAGGACATGGTAAATATAAAGGAAATTTGCCTATTAAATGTTTTTCTTGCAACAAAATAGGTCATTCTGCTTCAAGGTGTCCTAAAAGAGTTCCTAGGTCCAAGCCTTACAAACCTAGATTTCAAAAGGAATGTTATTATGCTGAAGGTGTGACTAATGAAGAATCTAATAAAGAAAATGGAAATGAAAATGAATGGACTTTCATTGCTATCAAAGAAAATGGTCTGGTGGCTACTAAATTTGCTAATGTTGAGAAAGCTCTTGCATCCCAAATTGAAGAAAAGGATGAATGGGTTATTGACAATGGATGCTCACATCATATGACAAGTGACAAAAGAAAATTTGTAAATCTAAAGAAATATGACAGTGGGGTTGTAAGATTCAGAGATAACAATGCTGCTATGATTTGTGGCAAAGTATCTATTTGTCTTGGTGGGAAACATAACACTGATGATGTCCCTTATGTTAAAGTATTGAAGCATAACCCATTGAGTGTTGGACAGATGGTGGACAAGGGTTACAATCTTCAGTTCAAAAATGGAAGATTCAGGATACTTGGAAGTTTTGGAAATGAAATTGCTTCAAGTACAAAGAAAAAAGGTAATATTTTTCACCTAAGTGCTTATGTAAGTTGTTTGATTATTCAAGTGGATGAAAGTTGGTCATGGCATAGGAAGTTGTGTCATGTAAATTTTGATAACATTGTCAAGGTAAGCTCCACTCAAGCAGTAAGAGATCTACCTAAGCTAGTAAAGCCTACTAACACAATATGCAAAGAATTTCAAATGGGAAAATAGACTAGAGACTTTTTAGAGTAAACAACATCATAAGTTAATAGAATACTGGAGCTGGTGCATACTGATCTATTCGGTCCCTCCAGAATCAGAAGTCTACAAGGAGAAAGGTAATTTATGTTGCTTATTGATGATTACTCTAGGATGATATAGGTTTCTTTCTTAAGAGAAAAAATGTGAAGCATTAAAGAAGTTCAAAAGTTTCAAAGCTATGGCAAAGAATGAGATAGGTCTGACCATTAAATTCCTAAGGTCAAACAAAGGTGGTGAGTTCACTTCCTGGGAGCTCAATTCTTTCTATGAAGAGCATGGAATCAGAAGACAATTATTTGCTCCCTGAACCCCTCAACATAATGGAGTTGAAGAGAGAAAGAACAAAACAATTTTGGATGTTGCTAGACCAATGATGTTGGAAGGAAATGTGCCTCACATCTCTTGGAGAGAAGTTGTAAAAACTGTTGTGTACACTCTAAACCAGGTAAATGCCAATGGTATTTTTGGTAAGACTCCTTTTGAGCTATGGTTTAGTTATAAGCCTACTATTAAATATTTCAAGATCTTTGGAAGCAAGTGTTATATTAAGAGAGATGAGGACATAGGAAATTTTTATGGAAGGAGCGATGAAGGAATCTTTCTAGGTTACTCTACTAAAAGAAAGGCTTGCTGATGCTATAATAGAAGATTGAGGAAAATGGTTGAAAGTGCAAATGCCAGAGTTGATGAGGACTTTGGTAGAACATCCAGATACTATGGATATGATTCAGATGACTAGCAAGATAGTACAAACAAAGGGAAGATACTCAGATGCAAAATCAAGCTCAAACTATTTCAGTGAATCAAGAAAGTCAAGAAGGAGAGACAAGTGGAAGTGCAAAAGAAAGAACAGAAGAACCAGAAGTGTGAGAAAATCCTAAAATTTAGAGGTATGTAAAGCTAAATCATTCAAAAGATCAAATTATAGGAGATAAGAATAAAGGTGTGCAGACTAGATGAGGAATTGTAGAAGAGTATTGTCTAATTTCCAAGACTAAGCCTAACAATGTCAATGAAGCCTATAATGATGAACACTGGATGGAAGCTATAAAGGAAGAATTGATGTAGATTGAAAATAATGTTACATGGATTCTTGTTCCCATACCTAAAAACAAAAATGTGATTTGTACTTAGTGGGTCTTTCAGAATAAGCTGAATGAACAAGGTGAAGTTGTATAGAATAAAGTAAGACTGGTATGTAAAGGGTATTCACAAATGGAAGGTATTGATTTTGAAGAAACCTTTGCCCCTATTGCCAGAATTGAAGCTATAAGATTATTTCTTACTCATGCCACATATAAGAACTATAAAGTCTATCAAATGGATGTGAAGTTAGCATTTTTGAATGGTGAGTTAGAAGAAGAGGTATATGTTGAACAACCAGATGGATTTCAACTGACTGATAAGGAAGACATGGCTTACCGATTGAAGAAAGCTCTGTATGGACTCAAGCAAGCTCCTAGAGCCTAGTATGATAGACTGGATTATAAATACTTACTAAAGCTTCGATTCAATAAAGGTATTGCTAACAACAACTTGTATTTTAAGTTGGATCATGATAAAAAATTGATTAGTGAAGTCTTTTTTTATGACATTATTTTTGGACGAGATGATGATCTATGTATGAAGCTTGCTGATGACATGAAAAGTGAATTTGAAATGAGTATTATTGGAGAGACAAAGTTCTTCTTGGGATTGCAATTCACCCAGTTAGATAATGGGATTTCCATATCTTAGTCCAAATATGTGAGAGAGTTGTTGAAGAAGTTTGACATGGAAGACTCAAAGCTTGTTGGTACACCCATTGTAATTGGATGCAAGTTAACACAAAATGATGATTCTAACAAGATATAGGTAAATGATTGGTGGATTTCTCTACTTAACTTAGACCAGACCGGACATCATGAATGTTGTGTCTATGGTTGCTAGATTTCAAGCTGACCCAAAAGAATCTCATGTGACTGCTATAAAGAGAATTTTTAGATATCTAAAAGGAACAGTTGATTTTGGGCTTTGGTATCCTAAAGATGATGATCTTATCTTAAGTTCCTATACTGATGCAGACTGGGTAAGAGATGTAGAATACAATAAAAGCACTAGTGGTGGTACCTTCTTCCTAGGGAAGAAGCTGGTGTCTTGGTTGGGCAAAAAGAAAAATTCCATTTCCTTATCTACTGCTAAGGAAGAGTATATTGCTATTGCGAATAGTTTTACTCAAGTGTTGTGGATGAAATAGATGTTGAAAGATATCAAAGTTATATATGATGAGCCTACTACCATATACTGTGACAACTCAAGTGTAATAAACATATCGAACAATTCGGCGCCACACTCTAAGACCAAGCATATATCAATCAAGTTTCACTTCCTGAGGGAGAAAGTAAGTGAGAAAGAAGTCAGACTGGAGTATGTACCTACCAGAGAACAAATTATAGAAATTTTCACCAAGTCATTGCCAAAGGATAATTTTGAGTATCTTAGAGGGATGCTAGCCCGGTGATTACCACTCCTGATATGAACTAGAGATGCATTGGTTTGCATCAATCTGTGCACTTCATGATCATATTCTGATTCAGATTGATGTTGTGGTTTCTGCTACTTAGGGGGAGTAGTTAGAAATGCAGATATGTGTTTCAGAGCTTGTATAGAAGAGATCTTTGAAATTGATGTCAAAGGGGGAAATGTATAATGTGAAAAATCCTTTTGGAAGAGAAGAGTTGAGGAGAAGAGTCAAAACCTAAGGAGGAGTAAGTGTTGTTGTGTCGATGGTATTTTTCACATCATGTGTTGCCATCAATGCTAAAGGGGGAGATTGTTGGATGTTGTGTTTGTGTTGCTGATATGTGGTTTTCACTAATGTCAACACTATTAGCATTGATGTATTGAAGGTTGTATATGTCGAGGATATTGAGAAAATTGTAGTAAGAAGTGCTACAGGTTGTCAGTGGAATAGTGAAGGTCATGAAGGTGTCTTGATTAGTAAGTTGTTGATCAGCTGTTGTGGTTTAAAGGGTTTCTTACTGAGTGTATCTAGTTTATCCACCAAAAGTTTCATAGGTTAACATGAAGTTTTGAGCAAGTTACGAAGATTTGTATTCTAACAGCTTTTCTGCTATTTCAGTTCGTGTTCCTAAATGAAGATCAAGTGATTTCTATAAGTTTACTTGCTAAAAATGATTCTTTGGTGTTTTATGGTGCTTGTGGTGCTTCTTATGCTCTATATTTTTTTGCATGTTCGTGTTGATCAGTGTGTTTGTGGTCCATGATTTTTCTCTTGCGTGTTTAGGTTTTTATGTTCTTGGCTGACATGGTGGCTGTAACATGTTGTGGATCCTTGGAGATTAAAATTTGAATGTTTGGTGCACTTGAGGATGTTGTTTTGGGCCACAATATAATATTGGCTAACAGTGTTTCATTCACATTGAAAATTTACTTATAAATTTGGGTCAGTCATTGTGTAGATGTTTTATATTTCATATTTTATTTTGGCCGACGAAGTTGTTTATGTAAATCCATGTTGTAGATATATAATAATGGTTGTTTGTCGGAAGTTGTAGTGTGTGTGAGAGTGGAGGAAGAGAAGATTTGTGAATAGTTATCTAATCATTCAATTGTAGAGCAGAGTGTGAAGAAGTTTGAGCGAAGTGTGAAGGAGTGTTTTTGTGCTTAACCAAAAATGTAATTAGGATTTTCTAGTAGCTATTTTCTCAGTTCATGCCCTACAGATCAAATCCAAATTTTTGTAAGATAGTGTGTCTTCTCTGGGAAGTGAGCCCTCATGTATTTGAGTAGTGAGCTCTAGGTAGTATGCCTGAATGCATGTACATTCTTATTATTCTTATTTATAGTTTTAACAAGGTATGATATTGTGGACTGACATCCACTATGGTTTTTCCCCTAATAGGGTTTCCACATAAAAAATCTTGGTGTTCTCCGTGTTTTTGATGTGATGATGGTTTATGGTTTATTGTTCATTCATCAGATCTAAGATTAAGTTAAGTTTGAAAAGTTTAAATATTCAGTGGCAACTAACTCAGCCCCCCCCCAATTGTTTGTCCTTTTTTTTCCAACAGAATATTCCCTTGAATGTCTTAGGAAGCTAAATTGATGTCTTGCAATGTGAAAGCCCTAACTTGCTTGACTTGAGATAGAAGATAGATGATGAATGATGTGAAGAATGTATGTGTGTGAGATGTAAGATGTAAAATGAGGAGAAAAACATCTATTTATACACACTTGTTCCTTAGTATCCCATTAATACCTCATCACAGTTCGATATGAGGAAAAATTAAACTTAAATTTCACTTTTTCCCCAATCCAATGTCAAAATTTGAGCCAAATGGGATTCATTCAGCACACATGGAAAATGGGCCCCACGTGGATGGGACTTATTTTTTATGCATAGCGAATGGGTTCCACAGGGGCTATTTTGACAGCTCAAATGCCAAGAGATTAGGAAATAAGATCTAAAATGCCATCTTGTCAGGTATTTGATCAATTTGAACCTTGGGATGCACAATATGGGTTAATATGGTCTTATTAATGATGATGTAAATGTCAAATAGGGCTTGGGACACATAAACCAATGTGAAAGTGTGATTAAATACACTTTACAACACTAAAATAAGGTCCATATAGCCTATAAAGGCACATGAACCAATGTGAATGTGCAAGACACATTACAACACTATTTTATCATTGAATTTAATTCAAGAACCTTCTAGATTGATGTAATAATGTTATTAAACACATTTATAATGTTGAATTAAGGAGAAATAGGTTAATTAATTCTAGAAAAGTTTGAAAGCATCTTACAACACTTTACAACACCTTCACAAGACATCATTAAAAGCATGTTATTCGATTTGCAAGGATCCAAGACCTAGTGTGGACGCATAAAATACCTCACAACACTAGATTAGAACCTCATTAAGTCCATTTTATCATGAATTAATCCCATGTCAAGCAAAGGGTACTTTTTTCTATGTCACATTTAGCCCCCACTTTAGTGAGAGGATGAACTTGCTTCAAACTCACACTAAAGAAGACATTCAAGAGAGATCCACATGTAGGTCAAACCCCCAAGGTACAAAATCATGCAATGGCAAGGAAGAAGGGGTGAAAAGGATGGATCAAGCTTTGATCATTTTTCCAGCTAGTTGTGGATCAAATCTAGGCTAATTGTTTGAAAAAGAGAATGTACTCACTCTAGGCTGACAAAACTTAGGAGGGTCCACTGGGTGAGAAAGCTAAAATTTACTCACTCTAGGGCCACAAAAATAGTTTTCCATGGGGTGATAAATCCCAAAAGGTAAGATACATACACTAGTTGGTATGCACTCACAAACACAAAAGTGGCTATGGGGAAAAGTCATGCTGCTAGGTGGACTTCCCACTCAACCATATCAAAGTTATACCTCTTGATAACTTTAACAAGGAACCACAAGAACACACTTATGATAAAAAAGAAAAGCTACCACAGTCATGCAAGTTGTGTTATGCAAGGTGGAAAAAGATGCAAAAATGTAAAAGTGTAAAAATGTAAAAGATGTTCAAGGAGTCTTGTTCAGTTTGTGCAAGGTCGGTCACTTAGGGAACATTATGTATAATGTCTCCAAGAAAGGACCAATCAAATAAAAGTATATTCACAACTTATGGGATGCAATGTATCGCATTAGGCCACCATGAGGAATGTAATATGCTAAGATAGAGCACAATTATCGAGGACATCACACCCAATGTCACCCACAAAGTGAAAAATGCATCACATAAACGACAAGGCTACACTAGGAACCAAGAATGCAAATGAAATAATGGTAATGTATGCCCCCCACCTTAAAGGAATTGCTACACATTAGTCTATGAGCAATTACTTTGAAGTAGAGAAGAAGAGAAAAATAAAAAATAAAACAAGACATGAGAGCCAACTTGGAAAGCCCTATGCCAAGTCATATGTTTCGAAGTTAGGATGAGTCATGTCAAGGAAAATGAAAATAAAAGAAAGGATGTATGCTACATGTGATTCAATCATAAGACATGTTGTTCACATCTCAAACTTGCTCTTATATGTTCTTGAAAAGTTAACAAGTATTCGAAAGAGACAATGACAAGTCACATACAAGGGATAAGGCTGTTTAACTCTTTTCCCCCCACTTAGTCCAAGAGAATGGTGAGCCTAAAGTGGATGACGGTATTTTTCCCCTTGCAATGGATGCAAAACATGCAATAGTGAGTATGTTATGATCCTACAATTATGGCATGGCAAGGAGCAACATATAATGTTATTTATGTGAATAAGGAAAAGTCTTAGAAGAGTCTTGTATGATAGTATTGATGTTGAGTGAAGGATTGGTGATCTTGGTCAAAGGAGAATAACCATGAGTTTTTTGTTGTGTGTTTGGCTCTATAGGGTTGAAAATACCTTGTTCTCAAGCACCAAATCCTTTTCCATGATACCCAAGTTGTTCCATGAGGTCATACCCTTTTCCATAAATTTGTTTTAGTGCTTTGGGATTGGGTGGTTATTCATTGGTGTGTTCATCAAAGGTGGTTGTGGAGTTTGTCGTTTTATCTAAAGTGGATGAGGCGGATGCTTTCGAAAGCTTATCTGTACTTTGCATTGACATGATGGTTGGTTGTTCTTGTTTCTCATCTTTCTTTTGTGTGACTATGTATTCACCCATAAATGATGGTGTGAAGTCTAAGGATCCCCAATCATCACCGAATAATTTAGATGGTGATCCCTCATCATTTTGTTCAATTACAAGAGGATCTATGTTGGATGTTGGTATAAATGTTTTCAAAGGACTTGTAGCTCCTTTTTCAAGGTGCAAGCAACTTTCAAGCTCAGGATCTGCTTCAACTTGATAAATTTTATTGTTATTAACATATTTCATTATACGATGAAGGGTTGAAGGGACTGCATTCATCTCATGAATCCATGGTTTGCCTAAAAGAAGATTGCACAAAAGATCATAAGGCATGACATGAATAGGAGTTTGCAAAGTAACCACCCCAACTATAATAGGAAAAGTGATTACACCAAGCGATTGCTTTTTTGTATTATCAAATCCCTGAATAGAGATAGAATCATGTATTATTTGTGACCTATCAACATGTAATTGAACAAGGAGACTCACACTACACACATTAAGGGCAAAACCATTATCTATGAGAGTGTGTTTGATACCTATGTGATTGAATCTAGCAATTATCATAAAGGCATCATGTTGTTTATTCAAATCCAAAGGAGGGAGCTCATGTTAATGGAAGGTAATGTCAAGATTCTTTTTGTGGATGAGAGCTGCCACATCATTCAGAGTTGTACCAGGAGGAATTGTGAGTTGTTTTAAGGTTGTTTGAATAATTTTGTTGTAATTTGGTGAGTTTTGAAGTAAATCCCAAAGGGAAATCTTTGTAGGAGTATTCTTTAATTGTTCAAAAATATCATACTCCTTTGTGTGCGGGCTATAGTGAGGAGCACTCAGTGCATTAAGGGGAAAGAGGGTGGGATTGGTTGTGGTGGTTGCAGATTATTTCGAGTATTATATGTATGAGCAATGGTATTATAACTCGGTTCCTGTGATACATTAGTTTGAGGTGGGTGGAGGGTGTAGTGACGGTTATTGGAATGATGAAGTGGATGTGAAGGTGGGTAAAGTGTGTAGCAAGGTTTATTGGAAGGATGAAGTTTATGCGAGGGTGGGTAAAGGGTGTAGTGAGGTTGAATATTGTTAAAAACCCATAACAAGTGAGATTTTTCATTGTCTTTGAAGGGCATGTTATCTTTGTGTTGGATCATAATATCCTCCCTAGAAGGAGAGTTCATACGAGAACAAAAAACCACATGTTCGTGACATTTAAGAATTGGTTCATCCAAAATAACTTCATCACAACCAAGGGAGTTATGAAGGGTTGAATGTGTTTGATTATTGATAATGAGGAGATTAGGGGAAGACTTTATGCAATCATTTTGTATTTGTAATGTTTCATTTTCTTGTTCCATATTATCCACCCTACTAGGAGAGCTTGTAATATGTTCATAGAAGGTTGAAATGTGCAAAGTAGCTTCATCACACGTGGGAGAGGCATCAAGAGAAGAAAAAGCATCACATTCTTGTTTTTCAATAATCGAATCTGCTTTATTAAATATGTGTTCTTGGATGAGGGAAACATTAGGAAAGGGAGTAAGGAGATTCTCATGATTATCTTTGATTACCTCCCTTTTTCAAATAATGTCTTCCAAAATAGGGGAAGAAAAATAAAGAGGATTGTCATAGGTCTTACATATTAGAGCATCTAAAGTCAACATATCCTGACAAATAATGTGATTGCCATGATTATTCACAAGAACATTCTCACAAATAGGGGAGGGGTTGGGAGATGAATCTATGGTCCCATTGTTATGTTGTGTTGTGTGATCATCATGATTACTTAGTGTGATGTCCTCTTCTCTAGTAGGAGAGGTAAGAGGAGAGAAACAACTCAAATTGTCACAGCTCTCATCAATTGGTTCTTCTAGCACTACAATATCTGCTTCACAAGTGCAAGAGATAATAGAAGAACAAATGTAAGTGTTATGATTATCCAAGGTTTCTTTTGTGAAACTCACCTCATTCACAAAAGGGGAACTAGGAGAGGGATCTATGATGAACAAAAAGAGAGGTGAAAGGACCTCATATTCATATTCCTTTAACAAAATTTTCTTACAACATGCAATAATATCTAAAAAGAGAACATTCAAGATGAGAACTATAGAATTTTGTAATGAAAACATGATGGAATGATTAATCGACAATCTTGAAATGTAACAATGTGAAAGAAAAGATACAAATGAAGAATAATGTTTTAAATTTCAAAGATGACAATTGACTGATTATGAGATGTAACAAGATGAGAATGCAAACTTGAAAGTGAAACTATGCATGAAATAAGCTAACTAATGCTAATTTTTACAAAATGCATGCTACAAAAATGCAAATAACTAATATATACAGGTTAAGGCACTAAATAGAAGTCTAACAACAAATTTTTTATTTTTGTACAATGCTGTTTTAGGGGTCAAAAGGGACTGATTCACCCATGGTGGCGAATGAGTCCTAGTATGGAATTTTTTCAAAATTTTCACAATTTTTTGACTAATTTTGATGCTTTATGAGTGCTATGATGCAGACCTAATTGAAAAATGTAGAATTTAAGAGAATATAAATGATTTTAGATGCCAACAATGCAACCTACATGCACTTTTTTATGAATGCAAAATTTGAAAGCTAGCATGGAAATTGATTAATGCAAATCCTAATGCAAGATCAATGCAAGCTAGATGTATGATGATGAAAGGAATCCAAATCAGATAACAACTTATTCTAAAAATAAATTTCACCAAAATGAAACATAGATTTTTGGGACCTACTTACTTTCTAGCACTTCTAGGATTTTTCACCTAAAAGGAGAAAGATGGGTCCAAAAATGCACAATGTTTCACTCAAGATTAATGTAAGGATGGATGCGATATTGATGTGAAGTGTGTGTTGATGTGTTTGAATGCTTACAAATGAAAATAAGTGAATTTAAAATAACCTAATGCAAGATTTTGGAAAACACAATGTTGATTGCAAATATGAACTAGAAACCTAGACAAATGAAAACAAAAATTGATGAAACTGAATAGAGTGCACCTAGAGGTAGATTAATATTGTTGGAAGGTTCTAGAATGTTCCATAAGTAATTTTGAATGTCTACTAGGAATGATTTTCCATTAATGGTGAATTAGTCCTACTTCTGATGAAAAGTCCTAGAAATAGGTTTCTGACTGTCAGGAGCTGAATTCTAACAAAACCACTTTTTAGGCCTACAGATGGGACTCATTCACCATGGGTGGTGAATTATTCCACCTTCAGGAATCAAAAAATTCAGGATTAGATTCTATGGAGCTAGATTTGCACTTCTGCTTCCTGCAAGTTTCTACTTCTAAAATTATCGGATTCAGGTCTAAAAAAGACCTTTTCTTGATTCTTTGAGTTGTTGAATGAAGAGAAGAATTTAACAACCTTGAAACTTGATCTTCAATGATTTCCAAGCTTCCAAAGGACCTAAATCTAAAGACACACAAGAAGAGAAAGAGAAATGTTGATTGTTAAGGCATGGGGGTTTAGCTTGGTCAAACCTCGTTTAGGTAATTAAACCAAAATGATGAAAGAAAGGAATGAAACATGAAACAATGGAGTAGATTACCTTTCCATGATGATTGATCTTGAAATTCTACAACATAACATGTAGAATCTACCCTTGAATGTCTTAGGAAGCCTAATTGATGTCTTGCAATGTGAAAGCCCTAACTTGCTTGACTTGAGATAGAAGATAGATGATGAATGATGTGAAGAATGTACATGTGTGAGATGCAAGATGTAAAATGAGGAGAAAAACACCTGTTTATACACACTTGTTCCTTAGTATCCCATTAATACCTCATCGTAGGCCAACATGAGGCAAAATTAAACTTAAATTTCACTTTTTCCTGCTCAAAGGTCAAAATTTGAGCCAAATGGGACTCATTCGCCACACATGGTGAATGGGTCCCATGTAGATGGGATTGATTTTCCATGCATGGTGAATGGGTTCCATAGGGGCTATTTTGACAACTCAGATACCAAGAGATTAGGAAATAAGGTCTAAAATGTCATCTTGTCAAGTATTTGATGAATTTGAACCTCAGGATGCACAATATGGGTTAATATGGTCTTATTAATGATGATGTAAATGTAAAATAGGGCTTGGGACACACAATTCAATGTGAAAGTGTGATTAAATAAACTTTACAATACTAAAATAAGGTCCATATAGCCTAGAAAGGCACAAGAACCAATGTGAATGTGCAAGACACATTACAACACTAGTTTATCATTAAATTTAATTCAAGAACCTTCTATATTGATGTAATAATGTTATTAAACACATTTTATAATGTTGAATTAAGGAGAAATAGGTTAATTAAGTCTAGAAAAGTGTGAAAGCATCTTATAACACTTTACAACACCTTTACAAGAAGTCATTAAAAACATGTTATTCAATTTGCAAGGGTCCAAGACCTAGTGTGGATGCATAGAAAACCTCACAACACTAGATTAAAACCTCATTAAGTCCATTTTATCATGAATTAATCCCATGTCAAGCAAAGGGTACTTTTTTCTACAGAACAAAAAGTTCTTCATAGTGCTCTTCATTCTTGATCCTCACCCCAAAACACCCTTTAGAGTGAGGTAAATTAGGGCATCCCTCCACTTTCGACTCTCTATGCCCTTGAGCCTTGACATGGTTGGTCCCCCTCTCTTACATTTTTGGTGAACCTAATGTGAACAACGTCTGTCCATTCACCTGTGTTGATACTTTTTCCCCACATCTAGTGGTTGTTGTAACCTTGAGTGTTGCGTAGGTTTATGAGCATCACAACAAAGTCCACAAATTTTGGGTAAATTGTTAGGAGAAGCATGCAACACTTATTGATGGAGAACACGAAGGTCACTTCTAGTTTTGCCTCCAATTTTTCACTGGTATAGGTACTAACCGTACCACTATTTTCCTATGAATTATGCTAAAAGATGGGATTCATAGAAGAAACCACTCATGTACCTACCCCTCTAGCATCTCCTACACCTTCATCCATAGAGAAGGATGGTGTTGCATGTATTCTCATGGAAAACCGTATGGCACTAGATAATAAACTATTAGACCTTGTGAAGCATTTGGAGAAAGTACCGAGCATTGTGAGAGCCACTAAGATTAATGGCGAGGTAAGACATTTGTTAGGGAAGGATCAAATAGGAATAAAGTTTCTATGAGGCCTTGCTAACCTAACCAAAGCTTATATCCCTTCGTATATGCCTAGATTGGGTACCACCCGAGGGGAACTGCTTGATGACTATGAAAGACAAATAGGTGTTTCAATGCCTACCACGTCTGTGTGCATGGATGAAATGAGGCCCTCAATCAGTGTCTCTTATGCCTCCCAAAGGATTGACACTCTCAAGGTGAATAAAACAACGCTTAGGCTTAGTTTCACCCCTCCTACTATCCCTGGTGGTGGGGGCTTCAATTGAATGAGTGGAGGTGGCTTTGGTAGCAGAGGTGGTACTAGTGGAGGAGGCTTTAGTGGAGGTCATAGTGGTGGTTTTAGTAGTGGAGGTGGCTCCAATGGAGGCCCTACCAATGGTGGTGGCTCTAGTAGTGGTGGCTCCGAAGGTGGTTCTGGTGGTGGTAGCTCTGGAGGTTTCATTGGTCCTTTGTCATCTTCTGACCTAGTTTTGAACACCCTTCTTCAAAAAATGGGTCTAATGCAAAACCAGTTGGTGAGCCTTTCCGAAGCCTCTGCCTAGCCAATATTTTAGCCTTTTTTATGACATAGCCCATTGTTGGTAGTAATCTTGAGTACTCCCTTCCCACAAGGAATGGAAATTCCTAAGTTCAAGAAGTATGGTGGTAAAGGGGAGCCACATATGCATGTTTCTACCTTGAATTCCATGTGTACATACTTCTTCCATCATGACGTGTTGATGGAAAAAATATTTCCTTGATCTCTCAAGGATACAACACTCGAGTAGTACTATTCCTTGCCCTACAATTTCATATTTTCATTTGATCAACTTGTAAATCAGTTTCTCTAATAGTTCCAAGCCAACATTGGACTAAAAATGACCTTTTTCAGATCTCGTCTAATGTAAACAAGGGGATAATGAAAAGATAATTGATTTCATAGTGCGATATCAAGCTCTCTTTTCATAGATCTCATTCTCGTTACCTGATTTTGATGTACAAAAGGTGTTCATAGGAAACATGCAAAGACCTTACCATGAAAAGTTTTCCCTCATGAAATACCCTTCTTTTGTGCATCTGTCTATTGCATTATGAGAATATAAGCAAACGATAGTTTAGTTTGGGGGATCCTCCTCACACTCCCGCTCAAAAGGAAAATATATCGTATCAATTTCAATGAAAGGTAAGGCTGTTGTGAATGTAGTCATCGTGACAAATGATAATAGCCTCAAATGCAATAGAAATTTTACCAAGTTAGCAGAATCTTATTCTTCCATCTCGCAAAAGTTGTTGAAGGATAAGATCATAACCTTGGAAAACCCTCGACTTCTCAAGGAACCTTATCCTGATTGGTATGATGTAAATTCCTTCTATTAGTACCATTAAGTCAATGGCCATGATACCGAACATTGTATGCACCTATGTCATGCGATACAGGATCACATCGATGATGGTACCATTCATCTCGATGGGATGAAACAAAATGCAAATAAATCAGTGGAAAAATCCAATTGAGAGTTGCATATATATACAGACCCATTACTGTCTCACTCTGCATTGACCCCTTTGATTCTTTTGCACAACCCTTGGAATACTTTAACATGGTCACAATTACTCCTTCTCCATAGCCTATGGCTGGCTCACCAGACATGACATTCACCTCGCAAGACATGCCTTTGAACAACAAGCCCTCTCCCCTCTACACTCCCACTCACCTCAATGGGAACATTATGATGGGGGTCCTAGTTGACCATGCAAGCTGAGTGAATGTTGTTATAGAGGAGACACTATGGTTGAATTCATTACAAAGTTAGGAGTATGAAGAAACAAATTCTACCATTTGTATGCACGATGGCCTCTCTCTCAAGCCGTATGGCTCAATAACTCTTTTCATCCTAGTTGGAGCTAGGGTTGTGAACACAACCTTTGACCTTATCCAAAAATATAATTTATTCAAGGTGAAGTTAGGCATACCTTGACTAGCTTACATGAAAAAAATCACTTTTTTCATTCATAAGTGTTTAAAATTCTCCCACAAAGGTGTTGCACACATTGTGCATGGCACTAGATATCAGTCATTCATGTCTAATTAGGGCTATTCATTGGATCATTTTTGTCCCACCCCATTCAGTCTGCTTCCCCTGAGAACAAAACTATCAAAACTATGTGAAGTATAAGACTAGGGATAAAGGACAGTCAAAAGTGACCCCTTCGGTAGTGTAGTGACAATCTACCCCCTCTTCTCGAAAGGGAAAGGAGAGGCTTACCCACCCTTAGGGTTCCCCTTTCACTCCTCTTTCTAAAGAAGAGGTTTGGATGTCTACTCCTGGATTCCACATGAGAAGTTTGATGGTACCTACTTGGAGCAAAGATAAGATTAGGATAAATTGCATCTTCCTACTTTTCCTCCTAGACCTTGGCCCTACCTATATGGTAGGAGGAAGGGTCCCCATGGGGAATTCTCTATGTATTGGCCTTTGCGACCTCCCACCACTCCTGCTCCTAAAGTAGTGAATGGGAAGAGGCCCGCCGTCGAGGTGCTACAACTGACTCCCCCTATTGTGTTTCAACATGTTCCTCATTATCTAGTTCAAGAGTCTATCCCTTCATCGGAGATGGCTATGATGGACACCCCTATGGCTTAGCAGGAGCCTTTTGTCCCTTCCCAACATTCAACCTCTATCTCAAAGAGTGACAGAAATTGCCTTCCACATGAGCACAAAAGGCTTTGGAGGCTAAGCAAGTCACTTTACAGAGAAAGGAAGAGGATTTGGATGCCCCTGTTCCAAGGCCTCCTAAAGTGTCCTCTCTCATCCCCCCTACTTTTGTTTAATCAAATCCAGTCCTACTTTTGGCTCCCCCTATGAGTGTGAGTGTGCTTGATCCTAAAAAGGTACAGGTGTCTACTGCTCCTTCGGTCAAGCCGCCTCTTTGATGTCCCTCCTAGAAATCCCACCATTCCCTAAACCCATGGAAATACTAAATACCTGAGTGGTTTTTTCTTTGGTTTTCTCCTCCCCTTCCATGTGATGAGGACCACACTTCCCAAAAATCACAAAAATCACATTACATACAAACACAGAACATGCAAGACAAAAAAATGACTCACTTTCAATTATTTTTAGAAAATGAAATTACAGATTCAAAGCTTACATTTTATAGCCTCATGGGCTTGATTCATTACAACAAAATCAACTCTAAAAGGAAAATCTACTATTTGGAGCCACAATCTGCACTATCAGGGCCACCTTCTACAACCCCTACTTAACCCTTCTTATTTCACAATTAACTACCCTAGAATATTCTAGAAAGTTCAAATTTCCCCTTTTGTTTTGGCGCCAAAAGTCCCACTGTTTGATTTCTAGCCTAGGAAGAAATTTTCATGAAAATCACTTTTTAGAGGGTCAACTTCGTGGGGCCATAACTTTTAATTTAGGTGCCTGATTTTCTACTATTGCATATCGTTGGAAAGCGCTCGACGAGCTCTACAACATGCGAATTGATTTTAGGTCGATTCAACCACTTTTTCACCTGTTTCGGGGCCTCTAAATTTTTATATCTAAATTTGAAGCAGCATTGGAGAAATTTCTCATGATGGAAACATTAATTTCTCCCAAACCATGTAGGGTATTGAGGTGATTCTTTTGAGACCAAAAATATTTTTTAGCTCTGCTCCTTGGGGTAAATTTTCTTGCCCATACGAGCCCATTTAGGTTGACTTCCTAAAAATAGTAAGTGTGTGATTTTCACTATTTTTCATGCCTAGCAGTCTTATATCCCTTAAGAGCCATCATGAGACGCAAAAAAACTAAAGAAAATCAAGAAAACAATATTTTTGGGCGATGCAAGATTTCCCTACACCACTAGATGCTCCTGCATTAGACACCTAGGGTAATTTGAAAAGTGACCCTATCACTTCTGAGGAGTTAGAGAGAAACCAAGATGATTAACCTCAACCTCAAATAACCATGATGAATCTTCGGTGTGCCTTCCTCTCCATTTCACCAAGTACTCTGCATATTACCTATTTCTTGTGCTTCTATCCACATGGCTATCTAACATTTTTTCTATCTCTTCCTTCTTTGAGGTAGGTGTTGGAATTTTCAACTGTTCAATATTTTTTGACCCATCCTCTATATCACTTTCATGATACTTTTCCAAATCAGCAATTTTGAACACAAGAGAAATGTTTATTCCACTAGGAAACTCCACCTCATAAGCATTTCCAGAATCATGCTTCTTCAGGATCTTGCATGGTCCAAAATTCTTCATCTTTAACTTGTTGTATGTACCAACTAGAAACCTTTCCTTTCACAAATGAACGATGAATTCATCTCCTACCTAGAACCCTTTATACCTCCTTTTCTTATCTACCTAAGCCTAATATTGTGAGTTCATCTTATTGATATGTTTCTTCACCTCTTCGTGCAGATTCTTCAGGTGCTTAGAAAAATCTTTAGCCTTAGTACTACTCTTCTCCCCCTTATCCATCTTTCTCAGTTCAGAAGCAGTTCTTGGACTACTCCCATATACAATCTGGAATGGTGATTTACCAGTGCTCCTATTGATAGAGTTGTAAGAAAATTATGCCTATTGTATAATCAAATCCCGTCCCTTGGGCTTATCTCCAACTAAGCATCTTAGCAGGTTGCCCAAACTCCTATTCACCACCTCTATTTTCCCATCAGTCTATGGATGGTGTGCAAAACTGAAATTCAAATATTTCTTTAACTTCTTCAATAATGTCCTCCAAAAATAACCAACAAATTTGGTATCTCTGTCTAAAACTATACTCTTTGGTAGACCATGTAATCTCACCACCTCTCTAAAAAACAACTCTGCAACATGAATAGCATCACCAGTCTTATGACATAGAATGAAATGTGCCATCTTTGAAAATTTATCCACCACCAAAAATATGGAATCATTCCCTCTATGTTTCCTTGGAAAGCCAGGAACAAAATCCATGCTAATATCCTCCCATGGCCTCTCAGGTACAGGTAATTGCTAATACAATCCAATATTCTGATTTGTTCCTTTCGCCATATGACATACTTTGCAATTTTGTACAAACTTCTTGACATCTTGTTGTAACTGTGGCCAATAATAATTCTCACTAACAAGAGCAATGGTCTTATCTTGACCAAAATGTCCAGCCAATCCTCCACTATGCTTCTCCTTGATTGGATTCTCTCTCATAGAAATCTTTGGAATGCATAATTGGCTTCCTCTAAACAACATCCCATCTTGGATTAAGAAATCCAACCATCTCATCTTATCTAATGTAATAGGTTCCAAACAAGCTTTCCAAGCTTTTGCAAAGTTTGGATCTTCAAGAAACAAACTCCTGAGTTCATTGAACCCAACAACCTCTATATTCATTTCTATCAACAAAATTTTTCTTCCACTCCTATGCTTCAAAAAAAAAGTATAACTTTACAAAAACTCAACCCACTTTAAGTTCCTTTGATTTAACTTTCTTTGACTGTTGAGATACTACAAAGCCTAGTGATCAATATATAAAATAATGGGTATGTGCAGGATCATGATGGGCCAAAAAGTTGTGATATGATGGGTATGTGTAGGGTATGTGGCTGATGACTTTTTTTAACTAAAAATTGATGAAACGAAAAGGGTTTTTAAAGGATATTTTCAACTTTCCATCAATATAAATTATGCTTTAATTTGAATTTAATAAATAATTATTATTCATTTTCTATTTGAATTACAACTTAAGTCCTGATTGATAGGCTGATTGAAAAACATCTATAGCTTTCAAATGGTATCACATTTTTTGAATTTGAAACATGTCTCACATTCTATGCTTTGTATACTATAATATTAAAAAAAAAATGAAATTCATGAAGTTTTGACCAAGTTAAGGTGGTCACACATAAGTTTTTATAGTTTTTAAAAGTTGTAATAAAAAAATTCATATTTAATTATTTACTTGGAAAAATTACAAAATAATATGCATCACATCGACATGAGTCCTTTACTTCATCTAAAATCTTATAAAAATATGATGAATGGCCTTATTGTGATTCGTGGTTGCACAGAGCTACCTACTCTCTACTTTTTCTCAATTTCATAGAATCTCCTAAGTACTGATTGAAATTGCAATTCTTCACCAAATATATATATATATATATATTTAAAATAAACCTAGTAGTTTAGAAGCTACATTCAATTTTGTACAAATTATATTCTTACATATTTTTGAAATAATATACATAACTTATTCAAATTTTTATGTCAAGTTGCCTAACTCTAATTTTTCTAAATTTTTCGCCACTTAAGGGTTTGTTTTTTCCATGATGATCCTACACATACCCAAATTATTTTGGAAACAAATAGTGTCTCCATTTATTCAAAGCTTGAAGTATAGCATAAAATTCTTGATCATAAATAGAATATTTCTTCTTTGCATCATTCAACTTCTCGCTAAAATAGTCAATAGGATTACCTTCTTGACTCAAAATAGCTCTTATGGCAATGCCACTAGCATCACAATCTACTTGAAAGACCTTATGGAAATCTGGAAGTGCCAAAATAGGTTGCTCTGTAACTTTCTTCTTCAACATATCAAAAATTTTGGCCGCTCCTTTGGTCCACTTAAACTCTTTTCTATACCCTTTCATCGATTTAGTTAGAGGTGCACAAATACTACTTAATTTTTTAATTAACTTTATGTAAAAACTTGCTAGACCATGAAATTATCTTACCTCTATAACATTCCTTGGGGTAGGACATTCAATGATAGTTTTCATGTTCTCTGGATCCATTTTAAGACCCTCTGTGAGAACAACAAATCCCAGATACACCAACTCTCTCTTCACAAAACTACATTTCTTCAAATTAATCAATAGCTTCTCCTCCCTTAGCTTCCAAAAAAAAAATGAATATGCATCAAGTGATCCTCCAATGTCTTACTGGAAATCAAAATATCATGCAAATAAACTATAAATTTTTTTCCTAAAAACTATTTCAATACCTCATTCATAAGCCACATGAATGTGCTTGACGCATTGGTTAGCCCAAAAGGCATGACTAACCACTCGTACAAGCCCTCCCTTGTTTTAAAGGTTGTCTTCCATTCATCTCCTTCTCTAATCTGGATATGGTGATATCCGCTCTTCAAATCTATCTTTGTGAACTACTCAGCTGGTGCAGGAGCACCTAAGGAACAACAAGGAACAATAGGCAATTCATTAGGTGAATAAGAAATCTAGAAGGACAATTTTGTTTTGCTTTCATAATGGTCATGTTGACCATTGTGTGGTGAGCTTAGAGGAGTTTTTTTTGTTTAGGAAAGAAGTTGTCATGAGATAAATAAGTTTAGAAGCTCATCTTGTTGAGTTGTCAAAAGTTGCAAAAGGTTGAAAAACACAGTGGATTTTATAATTTTCATCATTAGGTCATCTATAGGTTCGACAAAAAGAGTTTAACTATTTTGAGAACCAATTGAAGATATGATTCGACCATGGAGTAGGGTTGGAGGCACTGATATTGTAGTGACTTTTTGTGGCATTGAAAGAAACAGTGTTCTATGAGGCAATTTCTGATTTTTGCAACTAAATAGTGCTTTAATTGATTAAAGCTGTGACTATTTTTGGTAGTTTACAATATTTTTATAACATTAAATAGCTTCTTTGTTCAATTTGTAAGCACTTTTTGTAAATAATTTTATTTTACCCTGTTGCTTGTCTGAACCAGACAGGTTTTAGGAAATGGGGTGCTAGAGCACTTTCCCATCATACAAACTATACGACCCTTTGGGAATAATTCCTAGACACCATGCTTGTACATATGGTAGATTCTAGGTCTTTTGTGTGTGCAGGAGCGGCTAACAATGTCTTGCCCTAGGCAAGCCAGGTAGAGTCCGGCTAGGGAAGACAAGGAGTGCAAGGCACCTAAATTGCAGGGGTGTTAAGGTTTTGAAAAATTTCCTTTTTGAGAATTTAGCTGAGGGTCTTGGCAAGGTATGGTGGTTAGGAGGAGGCTCCACCAACCCATTTGGTGTGAGAAAACTCTGATAGTCTGGAAGCAACCAGTGAAAGGCTTGTAAACCCTAGGTTTAGGCCATTTTCAAGAATTGGCTTTGTACGACTGGTAAAGGCCTAAAACCCCAAAAGTCTTGGAGAGTTAGGAAAATGAACCAGGGATCTTAGAGAAATAATGGGGTGTTCTTGTAAGATTTTAGAACAAATACCAGATTACTCAGAGTTGGAGGCCTAAAAGGGGCTCTTGGCTAGTAGCCCTTTTAACCCCAAAAGAGGGTTTTGATGAAAGTGACCAGGAATTGGAGCAAGAAGGTTAAACAAGAACCAAAAGTTGAATGATTACAATGTTTTAAAACAGCTCCACATCCCTGCATAAAATTAGTGAAGGTTGGAGGTTTAGTTGGTCCTTAGGAAGATTAAGGGCTAAGGAGAGATTGGTAGAGAGAGCACCAAGATTGGCTTGGTTAGGGAAATGAAGATGATAGTAGGGTTGGCTAGGAGAACCAGGGGTGCCTAACAAGCATTAGAGCCTATAGGTTGAGAAGGTGGAGAGTGACAGCAAAGGGTTTGCCAAGGTGAGACCCAGAGCATGGGATAGTGAGTGTCTCAACCAAACCTAACCTATCAGATTGGTATCAGAGTAGGTTAAAGATTTGGGAAAGAATCTTGTATGTCTAAGGTTGAGTCTAGTGATTCTTCCATCATGGTGAAAAATGTGGAACTGGCCAAGATGGTTGAAGAGAAGGAGGAAGACAATAAATAATTGAGGGAAAGAATAGCCCAACTTGAGCAAGTAGTGAGGAGTGCACAATTTGAAGGAAGGATCCCAAAGGAAGAAGAGGTTGTAGAGGAAGACAAGACCCCTGAACCTGACTATGTTTTGAAAGAGGAGCCTTTATTGAAGGCATTGAAGGCTTTGAGTGGAAAAGCACTTGAAGGCATACCACTATTTAGTGGAAAAATGGAAGCTGATCTAGTCATGGACTGGATAGAGGGAATGGAAAACCATTTTGAATGTGATGGAGTCACTGAAGCACAAAAGGTAAAGGTGGCCAAATCAAGACTAAGAGGTTTTGCCTTGACATGGTGGAAATTCATTTAGACGGAGAGGGAAAAAGAAGGTAAGTAGCCTATAACTACTTGGAAGGGTATGGTTGCCAAAGTAAAAGAAGCATACATGCCAAATGACTATGACATTCAATTGCACAAGAAAAGACAAAGCTTGAGGAAAAAAAACCAAGATGTAAACACTTACACTGAGGAGTTTCAAATACTTTGCATGAGGTTTAATGTGACAGAGGATGAGAGTCTCAAGGTGGCTAGGTATCTTAATGGCTTGAAGTGGAACATTCAAGAGGAGATGGCTCTTTTAAGTCCTAAGACAGTACATCAGTGTTACCAATTGGCTATCAAGATTGAGGAAAGAAACAAGAGGAAGCAAGACTAGTCTTCTAAGGGAAGAGGCAAAGGCAGAGATCAAAGAGATCAAAGAGGGCAGCGAGGTGGCTACCAAGGAAGAGGCTATGACCAAAGAAAACAAGGAGAGTCTAAACTCATAGAGCATGGAGGAGAACCATCTTCTAGAGGAGGATATAACAGAGGTAGAGAACCTCAAGGAGGTTCAAATAGAGGAAGAGGAGCAGGCAGGAGCAATTCATATTTTGTAAACATGAAATGCTACCATTGTGGTCAAGTAGGTCATCCTGCTTATAGGTGTCGAGAGAAAGCATCTTCATCAAGAAATGAGAAGAGAGTGGCTTATGTACAAGAGGACACCATGAGTGCTAAGTCATCTAAGGTCAGTCATATTGAATCTAAGGTAGGAGAGAATATGATGTTCAATAGGGTTTTGATCAGATAACTGGTCAAAGAAGAACCAAAATAGAGAAGAGCTCTATTTAGAGTAAGGTGCAAGATACTTGGTAAAGTATGCAAGATCATACTAGATTCTAGTTCAACAGACAATATAATCTCAGAGGAGGTAGTAATGAAACTGAAA